>OX457026.1:25503701-25752915 GCA_949752745.1 Protula sp. h YS-2021 | reverse complement strand
AAGATTTGCGCGGAGATCGTGGGTCCGTCAACGGCATCCGATACTGTTTCCGACTTGACACTCAACCTAAAAATAACACATTCAAAACAGGGTTCGAATATCTAAAAACAAGACTGAAAGCTAAGGGACAAGCATTGGTATCTAAAGCTGATCTGTTTTGATGCATTTCCGTAGTGCTGGGGGAGCAGGGGGCGGGGTGGGTGAGGTGAGGAAGGGGGGGGGGGCAGGTGCAGAATGGGGAGGTGGCTGTACTCACTTCTGGAGGTCACCTATAGTGGCCATGTCTGGCGAGACGGTGATGGTATCGGACCAGGTGCATTTGGCGGAGATTCCGTGGTCGGTGTCTAGTTCCACTTTGTCGGTACGGCGAGGCACCACCAGGAACGTCTTGTAGAAATTGCTTGTCGCGTTGGTCTAAAACCAAATGAAAAGTGCTACACAGAAAACGTAAAAAAGATGCAGCGGTCAATTCTGTCTTCCATTTTATTTGAATATGCCCTATTGCAGATCGGCAAGTTGCTGGAAAACTTGGAACCAAATCACCCTTCATCAAATGTCAGTGCAACGCTATACATGCAGTCTAGTTTTATGCATTAGAGCGGTGCTTTGGTACAGTCTTGCTCTGGCTGAGTGCACTTTGCCCTCCCATATGCTTTGGGAAAGGATTCCAAGAAAATACCTTTTTAAAGAAATGCTAATTAGCGTACTGGGTCTCAGGCATGACTGAAATTGAATAAGAAATTGCAAACTCCGGGCGAGTTCAATAGGAGATGGTGTTCACAAACCACTTGGTATTGGAAATCCCATATAAAAGTCCAGTGACCTTGAAACAACGGAAAACCTGATCAGTTACAGGAACACTAAGAAATTGTGAAC
This sequence comes from Protula sp. h YS-2021, assembly GCA_949752745.1. Classification (NCBI taxonomy): domain Eukaryota; kingdom Metazoa; phylum Annelida; class Polychaeta; order Sabellida; family Serpulidae; genus Protula; species Protula sp. h YS-2021. Next base: position 25,752,039 of record OX457026.1, on the reverse strand, counting down.
ACCATTATCCTAGCATGAAGCGCTTCACATACGGTGTCAGAAAAGGTCCCGCAATCGGAGTTTTGCATCTCATCCAAGGTGACCGTGAAGTTGAATTCTGTGTCGGCAGCGTTTGATGTCCAGGCCGTACCATTCACTCCGCAGATGGAATCCGTGTAGTCATCTGTAATACAAAAACCCAACGACATGTTCCTGTACAACATTTTTGCGTATTGTAGCAAATGGCTGGGTACAATTCGGAGCATTTGTCTTTTCACGGATTTTCTCGATGGTGCGCTAATATCCGCGTTTTTTTTCAGGGTGGGCAGAAACCGGTCCATCCCCCCATCCCCCCATCCCTCCCCCGTGATGTTTGCAGTTCTTACATTTCCAACCTTTAAATCTTTATAGATTAAGGTTCTTCCCGACCCCGGGTGCTAAAGGAGATACTAAAATATGGATGAGACACTTGAATTCCACTATTATTTTCTCCCAAAAGCGATACGAAATGTCGAATGTGACAAAATGGTCGTAACATGCCGCACTTTTGATGCCTTTCAAATTGCTCCTCTGTCGGTGTAAAATCCCAAAATAGTGTTTAAAATGCATGGAGCGTCGTTACTCCTTGCCATCTGCACGATTTTTCTAGCCTAACTCCAGTACTGAGAGCACGTTCCTGAAACGTCTAAAGGTTTCTTTTCGTTGCAAACAGAATCTAGCTATGACTCGAGACTTGGTGAGGCAGGATCCCCCGTGTAACCGGACATTAAAAAACCTGCTACATTTTTCCCAAAGAAAAGTTCATAACACCATATTTTTCAACCTTGCACCAATTCTTCCTTTTAATATTTTCAAAAATAACCTGACGCTGCACATCTGCTGCACATCTGCACAATTGGTGGTCTTTTTATGCCTACGATATAAAATGCCTCGGAGATACCGTGAACAAAAATGCGGACAGACAGACGGACAAGTTCATCACTACATCCCACCCTTTCACGGTGGATAATAACCTGCCGTTGCACAACTCTACTATATATACTTTCTTCCTGTAACATTTTGGTTTGCCTCCGATAAATAGTACCATGTCGTGCGGAGAGACGGACGGACAAGTTCGTAACTATTAATCCGTTACAGCGTATTTGGTGAAACGCTGCACAGGCATTCGAAAACCAATAGGCGGTTGCACAGAGCGTCGAGTTCACCTTAAAAACGGAAACCATGGGTGGGTTCATGTTTACCAAAATTAGCGGAAAATGAGAATGCGCCCTCTCTTCCCCCCCCCCCCCCACCCCGTGCTTTGAAAAAATATTCGTGTAGATACTTTATACATATGCGATATCTGATTACGCAGGGGTGGAGGTGCTGCGAGGCCGGTGCACCACGACACATTACGATATGCACCGTCTATTTGATCGAGATCGATACAACATTGCACGAAGTCACTTATGGCGCATTTCAAACATTGGCATCAGAGATGCAAAGCCCTCAGCCATGGGAAACATACTCGGAAAAAGAAAACAGTAAAACTGGAGGGGACCACTCAGTGCAATGAAACCCATGATAAAAACGCATCAAGTGCTTGAGCACCTGAAATAGGATGACAGATTAAAAGATGAAAAAAAAAATTTACCATGAGACTCCTTTTCAAAGTCCAACTGAGCCACTGTCCATCGGCGGATATGGCTAATGCAGTGTGCTATTAACCAAAGTAGGTATTCGGGGATTAATGAGTTGAAAGTTGCCTTTGGAAAGGAGTCCTCACAGTTGAGCATAAATAGTTCATAAATGCAGCTTTGAACGAAGAAGACTAGTTTTCATTCAGTTATTTCATAAGCATCAAGGAGTGTTCCTAACGGCCTTTCAGTAGCAAGGAGCGGTAATAAAGCCTTTCCAGAGTACCAAGGTGTGTTCACAAGCCAAATGTCAACGACCCTTAAATGGTACAAATTAAAAACAGGCATCGGATGCAAAGCCCCCCCCCCCCCCCCAGCTAGGGCCTTTTATGTTCAAGCATTCGGAATTGAAACCTGCAGTACGGCATGGAACACTAGATTCTTTGTGACATCCGTTGTAAAGAAAGGCCTCCCGATTATTAAGCCCTGGTTTTGATTTTATTTCAGCTATATGAAAGCGTTCATGTCAAAGTGATTCATACAAAGTCGCCTCTATGAAAGTGCAATGCACAAAAATTGCCTAAAAATTGCCTAGTTGCAAGGGCCATAACTGGACAATTTTTGGTCCAGCACTCCTGACTGACAAGGCAATACACGAAAAATTGTCCCAAGTTGAGGGCTATAATTTCGGCAATTTTTGATCGATCAAACTGAAAACTTGACGCTGCACACATTTAATATATATTCTTTCACTGTTAGATTTGAAAAAGATCCGACAACGGAAACAACGTTTTGGTGGGCACAAAATATAGCAGCCCAAATGTTAATGGACGGACGAACTAACCGATAGCAATAGCCCTCAACCAAAATTTGGCTGGGGGGATAAGAATTTAGTCCGGCTGAGCCACTGTCCCTCGGCGAATATGGCTCACACACAATACCGATCTTTATTACTATATACTAGCTGCATCTCCAATATCTTAGCAATTGCAAACTAGAGCAGTGCATAGCCCACATATTTCCCACAGCCATCAGTTGAACACGGCCATCAACAGCCAATCAAGAGCTGAAATTTTCAAGTTTCATTAGAATCCTTGCAGTTGTTCTTTAGATATCGTGTTAAGAAAAGTCTATGAAGAGCTGGAATTTTCTAAGTCCAGCTGGTCCATTTTCCTTGGACGAACCTGGCCCATTTACAATACCGATCTGTTTGTTCCCAAAAGCTACTTTTCATTTTACAAGGCCAGGAACGGACTTGGGACCATGTGGGTCAGCGGCTAAGATCTGGGAGCAGCCAGGTATTTCTGATGCAGCCCAAGACTTACAGAATGGGATCCCAGAGAGAAAGTATCTGGTAATATTTGGAGTAAAAATATCTCTAGTAGAGGTCTCGCGAAACTTACGAGCCTGAAATTGTGAAGATGGCACGAGTTAACGACCCATTCTATGCGCTACAGTTTTATATGCTACAATTTTTAACAGTTTCTTAAATATTAAAAATTGGGTTGGGTTAAAATTAGGCAAAACTTTACGGATGTAAAACCAGAATCCAGATCCAAAGAACTTCCAGTTTAAAAATTGGAAAACCTGGCTCTAACTTGTATTGTGACCCACAGGAATAGAGGTTCGGTTTGATAGGGTTTGGAAAAAGCTTGTAAAATCGCCAGTTTAAGACAATCATAATGGTGCAAAAGGAAATGCCTGTTCAGCACGTTAACTAAAATGTGGGCTTCTATGGGGGTTGAGGGTGGGGAAAGGGGGGGGGGGTTCACTAAAATGTTGGCTTTTATGGGGGTTGAGGGTGGGGGAAAGGGGAGGTTAACTACAATTTGGCTTTTATGGGGGTTGAGGGTGGGGAACGGGGGGGGTAGCTACAATGGGGGCTTTTATGAGGGTTTAGGGTGGGGGAAGGGGGGGGGAGTTATGAAGCGCACTCACTTTGAGCATACGGGTGTCCGGCGTAGTACGAGGTCGTGATTCCAGTGATGGTTACCCGGAAGCCACTGCCGTCACAGCGAGTGACGGAGGATGTCGGAGCAGGGGGTGGCGTCGTGGCCTCAGTGTAAGCCACTAGCAGAAGGTGTGAACGCTGCAAGCCTCAGCATGGTCATAGAGCCTCTCCAAGCCACACCTCTGAAAAACCAAAGACATTTTCCGCAAAGGGTTTGACAGCTGATTTGGAGCCTGTAGGATAAAAGTATAGGACACTTCCGGTTGTGCTTTCAAAGCACACGTCATGAAAACGGAAGATGGGCTGCACACCCGGGGGGTGGGGGGGGTGGTGGGCACTTGACTAACGCAGCGGAGCGGCAAAGTCGCTGAAGGGGTGGAGTGCATTTTAGTCCGTGCTCCAATTTTCGATTTTAGGTTACTTTGGAAGAGCACTGCTTTTTCTCAAGTGGTTCCGTCAAACTTCGGGTTTAGGGATTTAGTCATCAACATCCACGGTTAATGGTAACTAGGTACGCAAGTGGCCCAAAGGCATTCCCTCTAGCCGAGAAATTTTGAAAATTTACAGCCCTACAAGTGGGTTAAAGTGACATTCTATAAACTCTTAGCTTTTTCGGCACGGTTCTTTAGGACTGGTTACTTCCTTGGTCACGCAACACATGTCACCCAACATTAACGAATTAATGGCTATCTCTGAAATCCCTGCGCACTTCCCTCCCCCACCGTCACCACAGATTACGACAGATCAGTTGCCCAAGCACACGGAATTTCAACATGTTAAGCAGATATTTGTTCATATGAATGAAGCAACAGGTTTCCATATAAACCCGGCAAAAAAGTTTCTAGCCACCTAATATTTGAGAAAAGAAAGGGTTTAAATTTTAAAATGTGTAATATATATACATTTCCAAATATCATTGTATATGTGTGACAGAATACTGTTTAGCAATATTATTCGGCCATGCTGCAGTGAACACAATTCGTTTTTGCAGAGTAGGCGTCCCTTTCGAAAATTGCACTATGGAAGGTTTAATGGCAAAGTATTGTTTCATGTGTACCCTTCGTGTGCTAAGATTGACCAATATGTAATCCGATTCGACATGTGATGTTGAAAAATCAGTGATAATGGGCAGATTATCTAATCTTGATCGGGCCCGCGCCACCGGGCTACTGGAGGCGGGCTGAAGGAGTACACCGAATGAACTGGCCGTCTTGCTCACTTAAATCCAGAGCACGTGTGGATTACTTAGGAAGGGCATTAAATCGCCGAGTAAATGGCGGAGAAAATCTTAACGACATTAGGACGTATCTTTTGGAAGAATGGGACAGAATGCCAGAACACTGCGTTAGAAAACTCTTGTATAGCATGCGCAAGCGCTGTGCAGAATGCATAACAAATAGAGGTTGCCACACCCACACTGAACAGGGATTTCCGAAGTGCAATTTTTGAAAATGAGCCCTGCTTTAGAAATTAAGAGTGATGGAATTTTTGTGAGAACATGTCAGTTACAAGTTTCAACTCAGTTTAGGATAAGTGGTGCTGGAGGCAGACAAGAGCAGTCATTATCTCTCAAGCAGACTACATTTTGAAATATTCACAAATCTGTAAGTGGCTAGAAACTTTTGGCCGGGTTTATATACAAGTATAATTTCTTATAATTGCGGGGGGAGGGGTGGGGGGGGGGGGGGGTAAAATGCCATGCTTGTGGAAAGATCGCGATGTACTGGAAAACCAAGCTCCTTGGACAAGTGATTTTTACCGATTTGATAAATGATCAGTTAAAATGAATCGCACTTTTGCAAAATTAGACAAAATGGCATCTATAACGAAACCGTACAACTTCGCGATATATTTCAATTTCAAACATCCTTTTAGTAAAACTTAGTGACGGCTGTCAGGATACTGAAAATCCTAAAATCCCCAAAGGCACTGTCTGCACCCGCTTCTGTTTTTTTTATTGTATGGACCAAAATATGCAAATCGTCTGCTGTGGCACGCAGAACACGACTGCAAAACCTATGAAAGAAAATAATGTGCGCTTGATAAAGGTGCGACTTCAGAAAGTTGATTTTAACTGAGGGGCTTGAGAAAGTAGGGGCTTGAGAAAGTTGCGACTGCTTTTTAAGCGACAACATTGAGCAGCCGACTATTAGGCTTCCGAACCCTTCTGCAGTGGACCATTTTCGGCCATCTTTTGGCCCAGTCTTGCCAAATCGCCAAAATAAGCCAGACGCAGAAACTAGAGTGAATATTCCGATAACATTTCACCGCAATGAACAGTAGCATATTAAATTTGCCATTTTTGACCAAATGCCCCCTCCCCCCCGCTGCGCAAAACTACATTAATATTGCATTCCCCGAGGTATGGTATGCCTGTGATCAATGGGTACGGACATATGGCCTGGAGAAGCGATAACGGACAGACGGATGAGGAGTTTCTATATCCCCCGGCCTCCGCTAGGACGCCGGGGGGATAAAAGAGCTGCGGTGATAACCAGTGCTAAACAGAAATGTGGAAATAGCATTTTGAAAACTTGCTTACCACGCACGAAGATACCCACATGTGATGGCTACAGTAAAAAAAAAAGGTTAGTTAAGAACCTATTGAATTGCTGCTGCGACTTACCAAAACGTCCCGCCCCCCCCCCCCCCATAACTAAACATGAAAATAATTGGTCTTCAGCAATGCTTCAATGCAAGGGACGTGGTTTAAGGTCTTGTCCCATGGTTTTCATAATTTAAAACTGCGTTTTAAAGTATCAGTGGAGGACTGCTTAACGCTTTGCTCGTTCCGGAAATTTTATTTGGTAACCTGGTTCCTCATTGCTCTAGTGGTAGGGCTAAAGCCTCTTTCACCAAATATGCTTAATATTTCAAGCCTAAATGAAGATTTCCTTCATCTGTTCAGATTTCAAATTGCCCTACGACCATCAAGGTTCGCCAAATGTATAAAAGTAATCCTTTTTTCAAGCAAGAAATAGTTTGGTAAATCCTATGAGCTAAACCTCGCAACAAACTTGAAATCTGAAAACACCAGGCAAATTTGAAAAAGAAATTAACTCACCAAAGTCAGATCCTGAAAAGGAAGTTTACTTCTGATTTCCGGCGAGTGGCGCTATGAAAGTAGTCTTCGGTGAAGTTCTGCTGTCCTGCTTCTTCCAAACACAACACAACACTGCCTTCCGCTGGTCACACAGCGCCTTATATAGAACGGAGGGCTAGCCTCGTTCTGAGCCCAATTCAAAGGTGCGGACATGTGTTGTGTCAATTCAAGCGTATCTGCCCTTCGAAAGCACCAAATGATATCAGAATAAAAAATGATTGTTCTTATGACTTGATGCCTGCGTTGTTCACAAACACTGCTAAGTGTAGAAAATACTAACAAATCCACTTTCAATGTGTGTTGTGTATCTGAAGGCGATGGGGAGGGGGGGGGGGAGTGGGGGTGCCGAGGAAGGGGTGGAATCGTTGTATACTTGTTTTGCCGAAAAAGTTTGTTTTCCGCATAATAAAATACTATTCAGCCTGAATTCCCCAGTTACTGACACGGCTTACATCGGAACACAAACACCTGATGCAATTTTTCAACTTTTTAAAAATCAAAACTCAATTCTATTCGAAAGAAAGCAGGTAGAGAGAGAGAGAGGAAGAAGATGGAGACAGAGAGGGGGAGATAGAACATGGGAGGGAGGGAGGGAGGGAGAGACGTCGACCCGAAGAAATCCGGAATATTGTAATATGGTTCTGATTAGTCGCGACCATAGATCAGCGTTTTATCAACGTCTCTTATTTGTTTAGACGTTGCTTTAGTCGCAACCAAACACAGCTTTCCTGACGTCTAATCAACGTCTTTGTTTCAACTTTGAATAGACGCCGAAAGATCGACGTTAAATTGGCGTCGAAAATTGACGTTGTATGAACGTCGCACTCACAACGAAAGAAGCGACCTCCTTGTGTCATAGCTAACTATACAAAGCCAGGACAGGACTTCGCTTCGACTCCGGATGGTTGATTTATATCCCATGTTGGACGGTAGAGGTTGTTTCAATTCCATCAACAACCAAAACTCGACGCTGATCCGACGAATGTCAAACGTTGGCAAACGTCGCAATGTTTACTGGTTTGCTGTTTGCTTCACGAACACTATTTTGTTTTTGCTTTCAGAGATGTACATTTCAGTTAAAGCAAATATCCCAGGAAATGCTAAATGAGTTCATAAAATTGACATTAAAGATAAAAAATAATAGCTTACCATAGGGAAAAATTTTAAAATATAAGGTATCAGCGGCAATTGCAAATATTTTATGGAATGAAAACGTATACATGCCATTAAAAAGTAACAGAGGGTGGGAAGGTGGGTGTGGGCCAGTTGCATTTGATGCAACTCATTATTTTAAACGTCTCAGGTATTTATGATTCTTTTGCCCGCTATGCCTTCACTGTCACAGAACTTCAGTGGCAGTATACATTGAAAATACTCTCACACCCCGGAGTTTACGCCCACTTCGTTCTGCAGGGCTCCCTCCGTCCGTCCCTCCCTCTATACATCTATCTGTCTATCTCAGTGATCTCAACACGATTTTAAAGAACTGGATGATTAGCTGCATCACAACACATTTCAAAAGTCTGACACCCGGTCACTTGTCACGTGTTCACTAACAAGTCAATTTTCGTCACTACGTCATTTATGAGGACACTGATGACCAGACTTTTCTGTCCCGTCATGCTTGAATGGAATTAAATAACGATTATGTTCAACTTTTTTGCTCCTGTTGGATATTATTCCTGATTAAAACGTTTGAAGATTGTGGTGTCATATATTTACAAAATATGTATGCTCAGTCCTGTTCAATGTAGAGAAATCCGCCATTTAAATGATGCCACGGCAGAAATGATATTTACTAACTTGCGCCATCGAGAAGGCATCGGGTTTTTGCGAATGCGATGTTGTGATGCGGCTTTTTCTGATGGCTCTGACGTTGTCGTTCTGAGTTTTAAGGCGGCGCATTTACTGTTCTGAAGCCATGCTTCACGGTGCTTTTATGATCCTCGGAATGTGACATGCCCTTAATCCACCCCATACGGCATCGACCTTCACAGCTGGTGAACACCGAAATGTGACATGACCTTAATCCACCCCATACGGCATCGACCTTCACAGCTGGTGAACACCGAAATGTGACATGACCTTAATCCACCCCATACGGCATCGACCTTCACAGCTGGTGAACACCGAAATGTGACATGACCTTGATCCACTCTATACGGTATCGATCTTCACAGCTGGTGAACACCGAAATGTGACATGACCTTGATCCACTCTATACGGCATCGACCTTCACAGCTGGTAAACACCGAAATGTGACATGACCTTGATCCACTCTATGCGGCATCGATCTTCACAGCTGGCGAACCCCGAAATGTGATATGACCTTAATCCACCCCATACGGCATCGATCATCACAGCTGGCGAACCCCGAAATTTGATATGACCTTAATCCACCCCATACGGCATCGATCTTCACAGCTGGTGAACCCCGAAATGTGACATGACCTTAATTCATCCCATACGGCATCGATCTTCACAGCTGGCGAACCCCGAAATGTGACATGACCTTAATCCACCCCACACGGCATCGACCTTCACAGCTGGCGAACACCGAAATGTGACATGACCTTGATCCACTCTATACGGCGTCGACGTTCACGGCAGGCGAACCCCGGAATGTGACATGACATTAATCCACTCCATACGGCGCCAACCTTCGCAGCTGACTCCAGCTTTTCGTGGCAATTGAGAACGTTTTAGCTAAAGCTATGGTAAGCGGTGTGGATCATAGAAATCGATCAGCTTAACTAACCAGCAACAAACCAGCTTGATCACCTACACATGCAACAACCCAATTCCAAATGGTCCAAATTTCCCATATTTTACGTCCCCCATTTTGGTCAATTTTCGAAGCGATCTGTCATCGCTTCCACTTCCGGTGAGCGATAACATGATGGCGTTCTTTGTGACTGTAACCCCTATGTTCATGTCACGTCGATTTTTCGATGTCTATAACGACGTTGTTATTCAATGTTTTGCACCAAAGATTAGAAGGTGATTTGGTTGCGATCAAAAGCAACGTCTTAACAAGCTTATCCAGCGTCTGGAAAACGTTGTGTAAAACGCGTTGATTATCCGTTGATTGTTTTGCATTTTATACCGAAATAAAGCCCACACATTGTCCGAATACGAAATTAACATGAAAGCATACATTAATTCCGAGAATCCCGGTCATCTTCCCCCCGGTCAACTGCCCCTGTCATCTGCCCCCTTTTTTGCGACCCGGTCGACTGACCCCCCCCCCCCTCCTTCAAAGTGGAGGGATGGTCGCCTGCCCCCTCCATATACTATTTTTTCTCGGGTTCTTGGCTTACAAAGACACAATAAATAAAATTATATTTATTTTATTGAATGTATTGCACCTCGGTAAATTGCTATTCACCAATAGGAAACTAATTGCAATTAGAATTGCAATTAGTTTAAGGATCAGTCTCTCCTAAGATCAGTATTGGTGAATAGATCAATGAAGATCAATTGTTTCAGAGACGAAGTAGACGGGGACATCACAATTACCTAATTTCTTAAAGATTTTTTCCAGCAAAAATGGAGGAGGCCCGATGACCACCCCGTTAAATGGCAAGGGGGGGGGGGCTGGCAGTCGACCGGGTTGCAAAAAAGGGGGGGGGGGCAGTTGACTGGGGGGCAGTTGACCGGGGGGACAGATGACCGTTTACCTAATTCCGATTCATGATATTTATTTTATTCAACAAAAATATGTTTGAAATAAGTTCCCTTTTTTTTGTTTCTATTTTTTTTTTGGGGGGGGGTGTTATAGGCCCGGTTTTCTTTTGTTTTCAGTACTTCAGCTGCTGTGTTTCATTTCAGTTAAATTAATAATAAAAAATACTTGGAAATTCTAGTACACTAGTCAGTATCCATACACAGAGCCCAAGGAGAGAACGCATATATACAGAGGGACAAGACGCACACATCCAGAGCGTCCAGGGACAGAACGCACGGATAGATAGCGTCCAGGAACAGAACGCACAAATATAGAGCGCCCAGGGACAGGACGCGCAAATAGAGAGCGTCCAGAGACAAAACGCACACACACAGAGCGTCGAGGAACAGAACGCACAAATACAGAGCGTCCAGGGACAGAACGCACAAATAGAGAGCGTTCAGGAACAGATGCACGAATACAGAGCGTCCAGGGACAAAACGCACACAAATGGAGCGTCCAGGAACAGAACGCACACATAGAGAGCGCCCAGGGGCAGGACGCACACATACAGAGCGTTCAGGGACAGAACGCACACATACAGAGCGTCCATGGACAGAACGCGCACAAACAGAGCGTGACTGAACGTTCTGTTCATGGGTCTCTGATTCTGTCTCTGATTCAAATCAGCCATAGTGTTTCAGCGGCATTTAATGGGACTTAAACTCCAGTGAGTCATTAGAGTCCAACCACCGACATGTCTTTTGAGTCCACAACCTCATACTATCACACCGAAAGTACTACCTGACACGGCAATTTATTTGGTAATAAAACAGTATAATATAAAGTGGTTGGAATTAGAGTCGGGGCGTGGAGCAGGAGCAGGGTGCTGGCTATCACTCGGTCATTGGTCGTTGTTAATTACGAAGTTCCTCCGGCTCAGCCATTAGACAGTTCTTAGCAGTCCCTATAAAATGACTGCAAAAGCCTTTTCGACTGGTATGAAACCATAAATAGACTGTCTGGTGCAGTAAAACTTGTTTACGCGACAGGCAGCTTGAAGGAACGTGACTACATGAGGCCAAAGAAATTAATGTTGGTTCGCATCTTGAACAAGGCTAGCCTACTGTTCCCTCTGGAGTATTTTAACACCCCATCCCCAGAAAAAATCCTTTATAAAGAAGAATAAAATGTAAATACTCTAAAAAATGAGTACAAATTACTAAATGCCTCTAGCATCCATTGCGTTGTATTTCTCACTGCAAAAATTTCAATGCATGCGCAAGGACAATGATTTCGGAATTTTCGCCAAATTAAAACTGAAATAAATATCTGATTGGAGAAACATGAAGGGAGGGGGTAGTTCCGGTGGGGGAAGATGGACCTTTTTTTACCCCAGTATAAGGAAGTTAACCTTGTCTCCGCCCCCTCTTCCCCCAGGAACACCATAAACCGTAGTTTTTTTTTTTAAATTTGATTTGTTATGTCTTAAGTACCAAAAAGTAAACTTATTCCCGGCATCACAGTTGTTTTAAATCAATTTGCAAACTAGGAGATCATTTATTAATACGCACGGACGGACGGGGCAGGATCTACCTGTTCTTTTGTTTTTGTTTTTGTTTTTTTTTTTGTTTATTTGTTTGTTGTTTTTTTTTTTTTTTGGACGTTTAATGTTTCCGCAATTAACAAAACAGACGATTGGTTTGACCTGGCCTTTGATTTCATACCCCCATTGGCCAAGAATCAACGCCTGTGATAAAGGGAGAACGAACAATGCAGGTGTTTTTTTACGTTTCCCTTAAAAATTCTAGCGATTTTGATCGGAAAAATCTAGTTATTGTGCAGACAGAACCACCCATTTTTACAGTCCTCTGCACGATAATCCAGTATTAGCTGTGATCTTTCTGGCATTCGGAGGAATTTAAACACACCCACCCGCCCTCTAACCACATGCACGAGCGCTCAAATGTCAAGAAATGATTTTTTTTTCTTTTTTCATAGACTTGGTTCGCAAGTCTTTCGTGGGGATGGGAGGGGGGGGGGCGTGGGTTGTGGGGGGGGGGTGGAAGGTTGGACACTGTCTTTTAAATGTACTACAATAGATATAATTATAGTACAATTGCACAAAGTGTCGTTATGTCCATTATTTTTGTCACGAGTATTTTTTATTCCCCAAAACCTCGTACCATATCCAAAGTGACTGAATCCCGGTCATCTGCCCCCCGGTCAACTGCCCCCTGTCATCTGCCCCCCTTTTTTGCAACCCGGTCGACTGCCCCCCCCCCCCCCCTTCAAAGTGGAGGGTGGTCGCTTGCCCCCTCCATATACTATTTTTTTTTTGGTTCTTGGCTTACAAAGACACAATAAATAATGTTATATTTGTAAAATTGAATGTATTGCACCTCGGTAAATTGCAATTCACCAACAGGAAACTAATTGCAATCAGTCTCTCCTAAGATCAATATTGTTGAATAGATCAATGAAGATCAATTGTTTCAGAGACGAAGCAGACGGGGACATTACAATTGCCTGATTTTTTGAAAAAAAATTTCTACTAAAAAAGGAGGGGGGGGCAGATGACGACCCCGTCAAATTGCAGGAGGGGGGGGGGCAGTCGACCGGGTTGCAAAAAAGGGGGGGGCAGTGGACTGGGGGGGCAGTTGACCGGGGGGCAGATGACCGTTTACCAAAGTGACTTCTTGCCTCTCCATTGTCTAAGCCCGTGTCCAAATCGTTCTGCTAATAAGACAAGCAATGGATTCCCGGAAGTTATTAAATATTGTAAACACTAAATAGTAAAAAATGTGGTTTGTAGATTTTTTTTTTGTTAATGTAATATTTGTCTCAGAGTTTTGTCGAATCCACGAGAATTTATCTATTGCGACAATTCATCTGACGACAATTCGTCTAGCAAAAATTTGTCTAGTGACAATCCCTCTAACAGTGATGAATACGACAATTCATCTAAAATCGAATTGTCGCCAGATGAATTGTTGAGATACCATACCTACCTAAAAGCAAAAGTTAATATTTTTCTACCCATGCAGAATCGAGAAATGTGTGATAAATATGCTTTTTCGTGACTTATATCTACGAATCCCCAAAAATTGATCTAGCGACAATTGAGTTAGCGACAATTGATCTAGGGACAATTACTCTAGCGACAATTGATATAACTGGGTAGGGCACGACATCTGATCCCAATTCTGAAAACCCTTTTTTATAAGCTCAGGAATTATACTAGCCACTACCCGTGGCAGGCAAGAAAGCTCATGGGATTAAAATAAACTGAGGAGATTTGCATTTATGCAGAGCAATAAAAATTCTGAACTTGTTCTGTGTAGAGGGGTCTTAACTGAACACCGAAGTAGCAGCTAAGTCAAGGGATTACTCTTGTTATTACTCCGACAGGTGAGGTACTCATTGGCATCACCAGGTACTTAGAGGATTACTCTTGTTACTCCGACAGGTGAAGTACCCTTTGGCAGAACTAGGTACAGCACTAGACTTTGTGTAGAGCAATAAATTCTGTAGAGTGGCTACACCTGGAATGGTCTTAAATGAACTCCGGATTAGCTGAACTTTACACTTCTTAAAAAGGTGCTTTGAATTCCTAAGTGCTCTGCTTTGAAACAATTTAAAAACAAGGTCGAAAAATCTTTTGTTACCGTGAGATTGTCCTACTTTACAAAACAACTAAAATAAGAACATATATCAGTTTATTTATTTATCAAATGGAGAAATAACTATAACCCCCCCCCCCTTCCAACAAAAAAAAAAAAAGAACAAATAAAAAAAAAGAAACTAAAAAAAGTTTGTAAAATAGACAAGTTGTCACGCCCTGGCCATGTGGATCAATTGTTGTTAGACCAACTGTCGCTAGATTAATTGTTGTTAGATAAACCGTCTTAGATCAAAATTTATAATTATGTGCATTCTTGGCCTAAAACCAGAAATATCTCATTATATTTTAATTTGTAAAAGTCTGGTGATTTTATAGACTTTCAAAGTGTAGAATCTGAGATTTCAAAGCTTATTTAAAGATATTTAAATGGTGACATCTCCGGAGCTTATTCGAAGTCCAACGGCACACAGCAAGTTCACAGCATTTGTGATTCTCCCAAAAGAAAAAAATTCTTTGAATTCCTTTTAATGCCGGGGGCTGTCTTATCTGTCGGAGATACATGGTGGTAATGTATGCACTTATTTATTACGTCGGAGTTCATTTAAGATCCGTCTACGCAACGCAAGAGCACGGAATTTACTGCTCTGCACAAAGGTAAATCCGTTTAATGCCAAGTGCTGCCTTATCCGTCGTTAGATCATTTGTAGATTTGAGAAAAACAACTTCTTCATTTAGTTACTGGTCATATAAAACAAGAATTATACTTTTCAACTATGTTGCAGGTGCCACTTTCGGCTAAATGTCTCTTGGCTAAAATGTCGTACATTCAAGAACCTGAACAATAACCATCAAAGCTTTGAGCAATTTTTGAGCAGGCCCAAATGTCACACTTTCCAGGGGTGGTCGAAATGTCTCTGGTCCAAATATCTGTATACGATGACAGGTGACGACTCCATTCATACACGACTAGGAGGGCTTATGGAAAAATGGTAACGGAAATACCGGTAAACGGGAAAATGGTGAAAGGATACATGTGGAACCAAAAATGGTGTTAAAACGAAAAAATAGTAGAAACTACCTTGCGTACTCATTTACAACGAGCTCAAATACATCAGAAATCGAGCGACAACTGGGAATATCAAATATTAGGATAACTGGGCCGTGCGCAAACTGGAAATGCAAAATCTGGGTCAACTGAGCCGCAGGACAACTGGAAAGTCGCCGCCAGTACTGCTCAAATAAAATAGAAATCAGGTGGTTATGCTGTTAATGAAACTATAGAGAGCTAAGTGCCAAAATTGCAACAAAAGTTTTTCACAGATTCAGAGGATATCAATGCATGTGTTGGTTATTGAATGGTCACGAATACTGTATGGAATATGCTGTGCCCGAGTGCAAGAATAAATTAGTATTTTTGTTGTAACAAAGGCATTTTTTTGTAAAATGATTGAAATAAATTTGAAATAACACCTCAGTTTTGTCAGCATTTAATTTTAGAAAACTGACGGTCATCCATTCCTTTATATGTAATTATACACTGTTCAAGTTTCATGACATCGAGAGATTTATCTAAGATGATGTAAATTTTAGCATCATCAGTATCGAAGTGATAATTTATGCCATGAACTGAAATATTTCCAAGAGGTGAGGTGTACATTGCAAAGAGAAGAGGATTTGAAAAATGTTATGGGCACACCGAAAAAAGAGTTTTTGCACGCGAGACTGACGAATCAGCTTTAAGCACTTTTTTGGTGGTTTTAAAAGGTCGCCAGTTAATCCGTATCTAAACCATTCCCTGCCTTGTAATCCGGTTTACAGATTCACCGGTCTACCTGATTAATATTCCCCCAAAAGCTACACTTGGACCTTCATTACCTAATGTTAAGTAATAGATTCCATCGTTGTAAATGGCTCATGATTATTGTTTTGTAAAGTAATAATTGTGCGCCTTGGTGTTTGGACTGGCTGATCCAAAGAAACTCAAGACCAATGCACGAAAGTCTTAGATTTTCGTCCCAAAAATCATCAAAGATCCATGTTAACAGTGACGATCCACAATTTTGTCACAAAGTACATTTTGGTGGGCCAGTTTCCGTAGCCACATTTTTAATGAAAAATTTGTGTTTGAATTTTAAATTTGATCTGTGCATATCCAAACATCGTCTTGCGAAACATTTTGGCTTCTTCAAGATATGACAATTGCCATATAGGCCTTAGTAGCAAGCTCTTTTTGTCTCGGAACTACTCTGCCTTTCAACAACAGTTAAGTAATGCAATCTGTGCGACAATCAAGGAAGAGGGAAAGATTTATGAAAGGATCAAAGAATTTTAGCTATATACATTTACATGCTTGTAAAACACCTTTCAAAATCTTTTTTGCCAGTTTACTTCTAATGAATGGATATTGACATGTAATGGGCGGGGATTTAAAACGAAAAAGTTAAAACTTAAGTGTTCTAAAGCTGAGCATCCTGATATACAGAATTTTGGCATAACTGGAACAAGAATGGTGAATTTGTTGTAACACATCACCAGTTCTGGAAAAAATAACACTTTTTGTGATAAATTCATGTTTATGACGCTAAACATACCTATCTCGTTTAATCAGGGATATTTCAGTAATTTTTGAAACCTTTAAACAAAGGGATATTATTGATTATTGTTGACACACATACTTTTATCACGATGTCTCTCTGTAAGAGCCATCGGTGTCAGCTTATCATTTTTATACATTTCTGGACATTACTTATTCATAACTAGATAACTAATTAGATATCTCAATTTAAATTAGATAATCTAAATAACTTTTACAGACGTATAATTATCTCGAGATATTTGAAATTTTAGATGTTTATCTAAAATGCTTCTGATCAATTACAA
Source organism: Protula sp. h YS-2021 (assembly GCA_949752745.1). Lineage (NCBI taxonomy): Eukaryota > Metazoa > Annelida > Polychaeta > Sabellida > Serpulidae > Protula > Protula sp. h YS-2021. The sequence goes on along the minus strand of OX457026.1, from coordinate 25,735,218 downwards.
GTATTTTTATTATATCTAAACGACTTAGGCTAATGTTGAGATGTCTCAAAATATATCTAATTACTATGTATGAGTGTCAAGGGCTGAAAAGATACTTTTAAAATATAACAGCTATAATTACTCGGAGACCTGTTAAAATATTTGGTAAATGTGCAAGAACAATCACTAATATATCGGTAATAGTGTCGCTGATTATCGCACAGCAGCTTAACTTTGAAGACTAAATCTTTCATGTAAAGTAAAATACATTTATCTAGAGCTGCTTGAGTATGAGCTAGGATCTAAAAATATCGGACTGATATCTCCTTTTTTGTCAGAGGCATTACCCCTACTTAACTTAAAAAAATGGCAGAATGAAATTATCAATTTGAAAATAGGTATTTTTCCAGCTTTTGCTTGTCGTATAAAGTTATGTTCAGTCTTTTATTTTACTTCAAACAAAAGGTATTTTGGAAAATATTTTAAGAAACAGCCATCTCAAATTAAATTAAAGAGAAGAATACAATACAGATCAAATACCGTTGCTTTGACAGCAGCATTATGGTTCATCTACTAGATCTTGCAGCAGCTGGTTCATATTTATATGCTGCGATTAAGCTGTGTATAGTAAAATCTGCCTCCGAACCGAACCTACTATAATAGGATAACTCCCTAATTAAGGCAAAAATATGTCAGTCCCCTTTAATTTTCCATTGGTTTTCACACAATAACCTTAATAATTCAAATCCTATTCCGGATACAGGACACAATATTGCAACTCAACCTTAATTTTAGTGTATTTGTAAACTATCTTTCGATAAAGTTTTGCGTGACCTTTCAGGTGCTGCTCTTATATTTTAAGCAACCTTTAAATGCCCTTTTACGTACTGTATGTCATATACTATGTCAACGCAGAACTTTAATCTGTATACGTACTATGTCTCGTTTTGCGTGACACAAGTGCCTCACGTTGCCCATGTCAATTAAAAGAGAATTTATCTGAATGATCTGAATGATACGCGATTGATAAAAATGACAAAAATTGTATATTATTAAGCTGAATTTCGTAAAAGTAAGCAGATAAAATCCGTTACAGGCCCTGTCATATTACAGAGATTAATAGCCATAAGTATGAGCTTGTGCTAAACCAGATAGATTTAATACATATGATTATACGTCATATTGCAGCGCACAGATATGTAAATTTTATATGTTCCTTTGCTTTTGTCTTCATGAATAAAAGGGTTGTTCCAGTATTACACTGGGAAGCGTCAAGGGCCAAGCACGAATTAAGGTGCAACCGCTTAATCTGTATATTATGTAACAAAGTATCGTTGTCCGTGTAAACAAGATTTTACTTTTATTCTTTCAATACAGTATAGTTACGCAAAGTATAGAAAAGTAATTATAGTGACTATAGTACAGTTAAGTAACTAAAGTATGGTAAAGTATAGTTGTGAAAAGAGCTAAGCTGCGCTGTCATTGAAATTCTGACTGTGCTGACAAAATCTGGGACCCATCATCGTCAGTGATGTAAAGTACTGGGTAATGAATCCTCTTTAATACTGTTGAAGAACAAGTTGTACATATTATTCTGTTTGGATTTGTATTAAACAAGATGCTTGTTTATGAAAAATGTTGAAATTTTATGTCTGCGTGTTAACAAACTTAAACATATACTTCACTAATGAGACATTGTAATGAAGATTGAGTCTGATACACCTGAAGTTGTTAAACCTAGTATTATAACATGCACCAATTGAACAATGCACTCCCGTATAAAGAAATGATAAGAAAACGCCAGCGTTCTCTAACTACGTTCAAAAGTCGCGAAACCAATTCACAGAATAACAATAGGCATGGCGCATAGAAACTATGACGATGGCTTTGTGACGCAAAAGGTTTGTCTTTGCACTGCACAAGTTGCTATGTGTCACTGAGGTCGCATTTTCGCCATTTAACCAATGATTTTGCCCGTTTGTGTTATAATAGTGATAGGCCATGGAGCAGGCGTGTTTTGTATGGGATTCGAGCACATGTGGAAGGCCAATGAACTCACCGCTGCGAGGTTCGTTCACAGGCCTTACACACGTGCTCGAATCCCGTCCAAAGCACTCAGAACCATAATCTATCCCTATAATGAGTGGCTTCTACCATTGAGACACCCTGTAACATTAACAAAATTTTGATGGATCTTAATTTCGTGCAGAAGGAAAAATTTAGTGAGTAGTCTGGAATACTGCTATAACTGGCATGAGATAAAAATAGATTAAACATAATGCCACCCTTGCACATGCTGCGCAACGCTCTAAAGAATTCTTAACTAGGATACATAAACTGCGTGATACTGTGGAGCGTGTTCCTTAAACCTTTAAACATGTAATGGTGTAACAAGAATAAGGGATGTTCTCTTCGTTTGCTTTAAAGAGCCTAAAAACCTGGATTTATACTAATTAGCCCATTCATTTTATTTTATGAAGAAATATTTTCCAATTGAACTTATTTGTAGAGTTCAAAATCGTTGTGACTCTTGAAATAAAGAGACAAATGTTTATGTGGTGTATTTTTATGTTTATTTATTTCTTTCTTTATTTATATCTGGAACGAGTTAGATGACTACTTTACATACTTTTAAAGAAGCAGAAACAGTTGGTATACAAGGAGTGGTTAGATATACAATACATGGCAATTAATACGAAGCTTAAGTTTCTATATTAAAATAATAAATATATACAATTATCGTGCGTATGGGAGGAATAGCTCGCGATGCAATAAAATATCCTCCGTTAGCATCAGATTTCAGCTTCCATTCGGTTTTGATATAATTCTACGTTTTTCATAACATCTCAGTAGTTGTATTATTGAAGGCTTTTTTGTTTCATTCTGTGTGTTTTCAGTACAATCGAGTGTAGACTGGTAATTGGAGTTTGAGCAGCTGTGCCCACAACACACAACATCACAAGGCAAAGTTAAAGTTAAGTAACATCATACAGGTTCTTTCACGTGGCATAAAAATAGATACAATAAGGTAAAAACAAAAAGATTAACCTAAGAAGGTTTTTGAAGTAAATAACAGTCTTTGCTTGATTAGATGCTAATACTGAATATAAAGGAGCTGCAGTATGAATGAGTATGAATGAGTTGCTAATTAAAAGCACATATATTGGGAGAATGTCCTCGACAAGTTCACATAGGCGTAGCTATAAAAGGGACCTTTGTTTTACTTTTTTATGAACATTTTTCTGAAATGTTGAACACAAGTGCGTGAGGTTTTGTTGGGTAAATATTCGCGAACCCTTCAAGATTTCTCGCGATTTTAGTCGTGTTTTGCCCTGTAATTACTAAAGTGAAGTAGCACCATGAGAATATTCAGCCCAACTTGACATGCCCGCTTGCGAAAGACCTGGAAGTTCATTTCATTCCATGAAATTGCCACATCTTTTTCAAGAATTTCACACTTTACTACCAAAACACCTTCTTGGAATTTCCACGAAGTTCCAGGAATTTTTCTGCATCTTTTAAAGACCTTCAATTTACCTCAGCTTTTGTTTGACTTGGTAGAAAGTTTATATTTGCTTTGTCTACCTTCATAATGCATTGAATACTGGATGGATTGCCGGGGTGGCTTTACTTCAAACTACACCAGTTCTGGACTGGTTTTAAAATGGTAAAATTCACCGACCCAGTAAACATTCCGAAGTCAATTTAACGTGGATATGAGATTACAACATCGATCCGAACCACCTCAGCATCATATGTGGTTGCAATTCGTAACTATAGATCAGCCTGTAATCAACGTCTTTTACAAAATGTTGAATAAATGTTGGATGAGTAACGTTATTTAGACGTTGCTTTTGGCCGCAACCAAAACCTCACTATTTCCGACATCTAACCAACATCTTTGTGCATCGTTAAAAGATGTTGTAGAATCGACTTGGTATAATCAAGCTGCTTCGGAATTTGATCAAAATATGGACGTAAAATATGGGAATTTTAAGAGCTCACAAATTGTTTCTACCTAGTTTTGAAAAACATTCTTGAAAATTAACGTTGTTTCCATTTCCATCGGCAAGTTATCCTCAACGTTGATTAGACATTGGATAATCGATGTAACGTCGGCAGGTAGAAATTGTTTCGAGTACCATAATATACCAAACCCTACGTTAACCCTACATTGAATGCAATGTCTATCCGATATTGTCCAATGCCATATTTTGTACTTTATAGAGTACATTCATGAATGTGCACCCAAAAATCTAGAATAAACAAATGTGTATCTGATCTTTGGAATAAACGAAATATCGAAAACATGCAGGCTGTAATGTCAGCCAAACATTATTCAACTTCTACTAGGTACTTGGGAATACACTTAGTGTATGTAATTTCCATTGGTTTCTATACCATAGCAACCTGGATTATTCGGACACATCTGCACAATTTTTCAACTGCAGCAGTATGTTTTACTGTATGTGTAGCCTTCCTAATTCGGTCATGTATTGTTTGAGTATTGTTGAGGCATGTTAGATATTAGGACAGCAAAGATGTCTGGCAACAAGTGCTTCTGTTTGCGATGATTTAACCCTGAAACGCCTGTGTCTCAGTTGGCATTATACAAATACCTGATGTTATCAATTTAAAGAAGAGAGTAACCGGAACAGTTTTGTCAATCGAGATTGAAAATGGTGAAAAAAGAAACAAATTAAATCTGAGTGAAAAAGGTGAAAGTGATAAAACTACAGTCTGGAAAAAATGATTGAGGTGGTCAAGAGTTCCCCCTCATCACCCCAAATGCAAGTTTTGAGTGCTATGTGTCCGGTTATAGTCATTATAGTATAGCCGATGTTCCGGTTATAGTCATTATAGTATAGCCTTAGTAATACGAACACCTGGCTAATCCGAACAATTTTGCCAGCACCAGCTGCCCAACTTAACCAGGTTTTATTGTATGTTGGCTGTGAATTACACTTAGGTTTTCTTCAGCCTATGTGTGATGACAAACGTCGCTGTTTGCTGTTATGGATATACTAAGGATACAGCACGGGATTAGTGTGCGTTTCCATCACAGAAACTTTTCCTCTTCTTTCGCTGCTTTTTGGCAAACGTGAATATTTCTTGTCACCCAAAACCTACTTGAAAAATCTGTGACTTTTGTAAAGGAAACGCTGTCAACTGGAAAAACTCTTCAGTGCAAGGAAAACATAAAACAAGTTTTGTGATAACACAGTGGCACATGTAACAGTAACTATACGTACATCAGTACAAAATTAAACTGCGACTGCATCTTTATAGATGACAAGCTTAATCGACTAGAGCTAATCAAGCATAAACCAATTATCAAAAAATTGGGAATATTTGTAAGTACACGGAACATGGAGCAACGCGGATAAATACCTGACCTATTTATTGTATTCGCTGTTTACAAAATGTAAGGCCAAGTCTTTGCTACTGTTGAAAATGGCCATGTTTTAAAAATGTCTGCTTATCCCACTATTATTTGCTTTGAAAAAAGAAAGAAATAGTCATTTCATCGGGATTTTGCAAACACCGTTAATGCACGCGCTTTACAATGCTACTTTTTAAAATACAAATACTTTTCATGTCTTGGGACTGCTGACTATTTGTACTTCAGTTAAGGTCATTATCAGCTTTTTTATATTTCCCATGCACCACAACAAATCAACTGCAGCGTTGTTTTTTTTTTAATTTTGCTAAGAACTTGGACTTGTTGCAACTTTCACAATGAACCAAATCCCGACAATGATTCGGTGTGACCCACGTAAGTAATGCTCATACTTACATGGATAACACCGGAGCATGCGATACATAGGAAAGCCACTTAATGCACGGCACAAATCTTAACACCTTACAGTTGCTTACGTTCGTGTAATACATATAACAATTTAATTTATATCTCGGTAAATGTAACAACACCACAAATTAAAATTTCAATATTCTTGTGTTTCATTTCAAAATTTAACTTGAAAAATAAAACGAATTGGATTGTCTTTTTTTATTCTCTGAGGCAAAATGTATAATGTTCATCTCATTTCATTGTTCCTGTGATTTGACACATATTTTCAATGACGTGGTCTAGAGTAGAATTCATATATTATATATTGATGTATTATATATAGTTTTAAGTTCTCAGATACCCTGTTCACAGCGATCGGTCTGATGTTTAACATCGTCTGGAATGGTTAATCTCAAAATATGTTTTCTTTTGTTTTATTTTACTTGTTTGTTTGTTATGTGTTACTTAAGACGAAATCCACCATTTTCTTGGTAAAAAATACTTTCTCTCCAACCCGAATTTTCAATCACGCCACGACGCGCTGTTTATTTGTGTTGTACGGCTGCTCAATTAAAGACAGCCTATAAAGACTACGCGGCTTACTAGATACAAATTGTGTATAAAATCAGCTTGCGTACAGGTTCAAATCCTGCTCCTCACCCTCGTTCATGTGTTAGTTAATATTTATAACGCTTTGATTATGCGCTGAGGAGATAAAAAACAACGTTTCATTCCTGTAACGCTGTATTTTCAGACAGCCATGATGTATAAAAACGCCACGTGCATCCCCAAAACCTTGCATTTTACATAAAATGCAAAACTGAACAATTTTCCATTTTTAATGCATATGTAAATAATTAAAATAGAAAATCAATAATTTTTTTTTCAATTTTGCTTTTTGAAATGAAATATTAAAACGACGAAATTTCCAAACGGATGAAAATGGCTGTGAGTTGTCTTAGCTAGAAGCTGAACGATTACTGAGTGAAAATGTGAGGAAAATTGTGATTGAAAAGGAAAGAAATAAGTCTTCATAGAAGATACTGTTGGATTGGTAAATAAATGCTACAAATGCCTTCAAATAAGTTAAAGAAATATAATATAAAGATGAAAAAGTGAAAAAAAAATGATACTGGGAATAGGTATATAATACATAAGAACTTCAGAAGTGCCCAGTCAGTTTTTATAAAATTTCGATGAGAATATAAATATAAACTATATATAAGAAACATAAAATGACAATTTATTAAATATTAACATTTTCCACAACCCCATTCACGTTACTTTCCATTTTAAAGAACACATTAGCTGGGCCCATGCAACAAATTTGACGACTTCAGTTTAATTTTTCAGAGTTCTGTTTTGTAGAGCGCATGGTCAGTAACTGGGCAAATAAATTCAACAATATTAGTGGTTCCATTTCTTGGAGACTTGTTTCGGATGTTTCTTGCTGTTTCGGATTCTAACCCATTACTACTGATCTTATCGTTGAGCGTTATTGTTGAGGATGACAACAATGGCCGCATCGGGGTGGGAGTTCAACCTGCATATGCCGTGTGCGTGGGAGTACCACCACCGCCTCCTCCTGACCGATCGCTTTTCGTGCAGATTGTTTCGGTTTCTAAGCGATAGTAGCGATGCTAGCCTTCACTGCGGGCTGCTGTTCGTCACGCTCTGTCACAGTATTAATCATATCTTCCTCCCAAGAAAACCGCTTCTTCCGTCCGAGCATGCGCATTAGCGCCACCCTCAGATCTCTGTGAGTTCCGAAATATATGACGGGATTTATCGAGGAAGAAAGTGTGGTACCCATGAGCACATGGATCCGGAAAAAGATTGTAGCCGTGATGTTGACTCGATTGTCCAATTGGGGCCATGTAATTCCAGTTGACAGGATGACGGTGCGTATGACCCAGCTTGGGATGTACGTGCCCCAGAATGCGCCCGATACCATCAAGATAAGGCGCACGGCATTCTGTAGCGACTTTGCTTTAGAGTTAGCCATCGGGTCCTGGCTCATCGGCTCCACGCGGGCTTGTGCTTTTGTCTGCAATCGACGAATCATCACGACGCTGAAGAGCGTACATATTATCGCCGGCATGAAAAAGAAAAGAATTTGAAAATAGGCCTGCCATCTGGCATTGTCAAGCTGACAGAGCAACGCGGCTCGGCTGAGATAGCGCGGACCGTAATACAACTCTGTCGCCGCAGCCCAGACGATGGGAATCAAGATGACCAGGAGTGTTACGGTCACGATGCTCTTTACGGTAAATACCCGCTCGTGCTTAAATGGTTGGCAGAAATAAAAGTAGCGCTCTAGCGCGATGAAAGCTGTCATATTCATGGTACCGAAGAAAACGCATATCGCGAGGATGGAGTAGATACGACACCACATCCCGGGCACCAGGTGTGGCACAAGGATGGTAGCCATGAAAGCCGGGTTACTGATGGTGTTCAGGGCTATATCCATGGCAGCATAGGCGCATTTAGTGTAATTTCCTGCATTGCGAAACTGGCGGTATTTTAGCAGCAGGTAAATAGCCACACCATTGCTGAGATATATCCACACCACAAACGCCGCCATAAAGAACGTTGATAGAATCTCCTCAGCTTTGCTGATATTAGCTGAAATGATACCCACCGTTGTTGCATTTTCCGTTGTGAAAATCGTATTATCTCTCTCTGGGAAAGTTACAGTTTCAGTAAAACTCGCCAAACTATCCAGGGTTTGAAATGTCTGAGTCATTTTTATCTCCGGTGAAACGCATCGGATACATCAGGAATATTATCAACCCGAACTTCAGACTGGTTCTTCCTAATTGTCACCCTTTCAAGATTTTCTCGCAGATTACTTATATTTAGAAAAGTCACTACATTAAATTACAATCGGGAATAAAGTCATGTATTTATTTTAAAAAATTTTGAAATATATATATATTTACCGTAAATCATTATATGTGTTCAATTTTATCCAACAGTGTGTGATTCCGAGTCTGCGCAGAAAAGAACCTGTTTTATAATTAATTAAAGCTACTGAAGTCTCATAAGATATTGCATTTCTCTTGAAAAACAACTGAAAAAAATCTTTCCTTTTTAAACATGCCGATTTAGAGGTCCTTAATTTCAAATAAAGTTTAATGAATGTCTTCACGAAGGATATGTGCCGGATTTCGCTGAAAAAAAAACTAATTAAAAACAATGCCTTAAGAGGATGCAAATATATTTGTGATGCATTCTGTATACAATGCAAACTTTTTTATCAATACAAAGTCAAAGTCTTTCCGATCATTACGATTATTGTCATGCTTCCAAAGTTCACACATTCATTTCAATTGAATTATTATTTTTTTATTCTTTCTAATTCTTCTAAGTTTCATAATCCGGTGTGCCTGAGATGTTCTGTATTTAATTTTAAGATTCAATGTGCTTTAAAGTTATATGCAGTTAAAATATATTTTTTAATTTACTTGTAAATATTATTTGATAATGTCAAAAACAAGTTCTACTAAATGGATTATCTCTCTTGAAAGGATAAAAAATATATAAAAAAAATCAAGCTCATCACGTTCATCCAACGTTCCTATGCACGTCATACCTAGGCTGTTCTCTTTCTTTTTTCTTGTTCTTTTTCTTAATGGTTTTTAGCAGAAGAATGGCATCTTCTCGGATTTATTTAGGCTTTTATATGAATGGTCACCAAAGACTTTTGAATGAATGTGTATGTACTATTCTTGTTCCGTTGTTTCTTTCATATTTTTCAGCATCATTACCCCTTGTCCAATGAGCAAGGGGATAGCGTGGGCATATAAGTACACCACCATTGTGACTCTACTCGTATTTTATAATCAGGACCTGGGATTCATTGGTACAGCGGTAAAAAAAGCGAAACAAGAGAAGTTGCATGTCATGAAAAAATCGCATACCAAAAAGTTACTTTTATTTCTCATTTGAGGTCTTTGTATCACATTCCTAGGAAAAGATAACGAAAACGAGGCCATAATTAAGCATTGATTATAAACAACGTCTTTTAAGGTACTGTTCTTCTCTGAAAAGCTCAAGGATTCTCCCTCCCCCCTTTTCTACAAAATACTTCAAACAGGACCTCCATCTATTGCTCGTAATGCCAAGAGGGGGGGGGGGGGCACACTCAGGTCTCGACTGGCTACAATGCGTGTCCATGACTTTTTACAACGACCTCTGAACGTCGATTTCTAAGCTAGAAATAATACTTTTTTTAACCAAACGCCTAGTGCAATTATGAAAGAACTTTGTGGGTAACGCGGATTACTGAATGAAAAGTAACCCCTTTTCAAAATGAAAATGGCACGGACCGTGTCACACCCCAAAATTACCCCCTTCATTTTTTTAGACATGCATGGTAACACGTGTAATACCAAGTGCTCCCCCCCTCCCCCCGGGTCGAGATGATGCAGCCTGGAATTTTGATGTTTGATGTAACTCATCATATTTTTCTGAACAGCACAAGAGTTATTTGGAAACATGTTGACATAACATGGGGTATGTTCCATATAACTTGCAACCAAAATGTTTACCTTTTGTTTAGAATTTCAAATTACCTGTTTAAGTTATTTGTGACAGGCCATCAGACAGTACCTGGATACATTCGTTCTTTTCGTGTTAAACATATACAGTGGAACCTCTGAAATCGGACCACCCTTGGGACCAGATAAAATGTGCCCTATTTCAGAGGTGGTCCCATCTGGGATACTTGGTCCTACTTGGGTAAAATTTTGGGGGTTGACCGCAGATTCAAGTTTGATGTCCAAACACATAAATTATTTCAATTTTATCTTTGAGACTAATGTCTTTTCTTTTTCTATTAACTTTTTCTCTGCTTTCCATTTTGAGAAAGTTTTAACATTTTTTTCTTATTTAAATTACCTTTATGTGCTTAAATCGACATGTAATTGTCATTATGAATTTGGTGGCGTTTGGGTCGGCTTAAATAATAAAAGAATAAGCACCACATAAATTAAGATGTCTCGGGTTTGTATATTGTTAGCCGCTATTGTTTAGACAAGGTACAAAAAACTAAGCCCCTGTCTGGTTACACACTTGCTACTATAATCCCTAGCAACAATATCTAAGACAGCAACATGCTCAGTGTTGCAAGTAATATGCAGCAAAAATACAGTGGATTCCCGACCGACTGACAGTGGTCCGATCTCAGGCATTTTGAGGGCTCGGGACCGAAACAAGCGGCCCGAAGTGGTCCGATCCGAGGTGGTCCCAATTGGGAGTTTTCTTAACCATTAAAGTATATGGAGCGCATTCGGGACCGAAAAAAATGTGCCCTAATTCAGAGGTGGTCCCAAGAGGGAGGTGGTCCGATGCCGAGGTTCCACTGTATCTGGTCTGTCAGGTATTTTTACTATATGACCCGTGGTCCGGTGCTCCATGACAACAAACCCCTTTGACGGTGTACTTCCGCTGCTAATTAACCAAAATCAAGTTACAGTATTCTAACGAAAACATTCAACACCTGGCTCACTTTCAACCGATTTTGGAATTGTATTCGACACGAAAACCATAAACGTATTTAAATAAAGATGCAGATTTCTACAGGACGTTAAAAGTGATACAGAAAGGGAAACTTTCTGGGGGTGGAACCATACTTTCTGGGGGTGGACCCACCCTTTCTGGGGGTAGAGTTAGGCCAACTTATTGCAACAAAATCATCTATGTGCCATACGAGAATTGTGTGGTGTGAATGTGTGAGCTTGATCTGAAAGGGGGTGGGGGGGGGGAGTTTGAGAGGTTTTTTTTCAAACAATCATAGGTGATAATTTGCATGGAATGTTTGTTTTCCCTGAACCCCTTGCTAGCAATTTCGTTTTGGTCAATAACGCTTGCAAGGGGCTCAGAATTCTGCTCATTATTGTCCAGGGTGTATTGATGACCCGTTTCTGAAGTATCGCTAAATTTTTTTAATGAGCGGTTGAAAACCGGTTTGGCATGCTGATCTTAAACATTAATATCCAGGGTGTAACGATGACCCTTTTCTGAAATATCGCTAAAACTTTTTTTAAAATTTAAAATGAGCAGTTAAAAACCAGTTTGGCATGCTAATCTTAAACTTGACAGATAGATAGATAGTAAACATTGAGGCAGTGGATGAACGTTGGGTAGACGTCGCACCCGACGTCGAATCAACATCGGGTTTTGGCTTATGGAAGTAAAAAAACGTCTTCTTTCCAACTTTGGATAGACGTCTATAATCTTACGTTTAATCATGTTGCGTAAAGGCTGCGAATGGAACCACATGACGTCGCCGACAAGAAAGCGACATCATGTGGTCACCCTCAGTCATAGCACTCACACCTTTGGGTCATCTGGCTACGCAGGATCCGTATTTCCGAGGAACGATAACACATGCAAGTCAGGCGTCTATACAACATCAAATTTGCGACGTCTATCCAACGTCGATTATCCAACGACTACTGAAAGATGCTTCAAAGACTTCCAGTTGGCGTTGGCAGTTGGAGAAAGTTGCATTTTACTTCGCAAAGGCTCCGAATTCTATCGTATCCACTTTTGTTCCCCTTGAAACTCTTGTCAAGCAACTAAAATAGAGTACAAGTTGCGTTTTACTTCTTTGTCTTCTAAATGTGTGGCATAACACCCCCTCTCCCTCCAATACCACTAGTACGTCACAGGGGGGGGGAGATAGTGGCACAGCACTATGCAATATCTCTTTATCAAAACGTGTAACAAAATCTTACTTAGTGTTAGGCCAGTTCATGCATTTATAGTCACAGATAGTTGGGGTCAGGATTTACCTGTTAAATCTGTACTTTTGCCGTAAATATAAACAGTTATTTTAACTCGGGTCTTCTTCTGCTTGCATTTCAGATACGTCAGAGAACGGCTTACGGTCACTACCTAAGCTGACGTTCAAGTGTGTCCATCCTCCTACAGCAGTTAATCCACACTTGATTTGTGACCGGGGTAAGACGAACTGCTGATACTTCTCTGTGACGTAACCAGGACTCATGTTGAGTGCGCGCATCTGGCACTCAGGGACTGAACAGTTATTTCTCAGAACATACTGAGAAAGGATCGAAAACAGGGTAAACGTAAGGCACTGGCCCTCGCCCCTGCACGAATGGGTTCGGTTATCATTGAGCTTAGCATGCCCAAAGCTACCTCAGTGATTTATGAGCACGTGACCTGTCCAATGCATTTGGATGTGGAAGCGGAGGGCCAGTCGCAGCCTCCAAGAAAAAGACCAAGAAATCAAAAGCGCAAGGCGAAGAAGCCTCAGTCCTAAAGTGGATTTGGTCAATTATAAACCTGAACACGGCACAATCCATCTCTGAGTCAAATGCACAGTTTCAATGCTCCAGCGAATGGGAGGGGGAAGAGTTAGCGGACTCTGAATCAGTCAACTCCCCCCCCCCCACCCCACCCCCCGCCATCGCCCGGCAGAATTGAGCGGCTAAACTAAGAAAGGGGGGCTATGTCCAGTCCCCGTCAACATAATATAGAGAAGAGATCTTAGCACTTCTCGATGGATAGTGCCATGTCTCATCCGCCGCCACTCAAGCAGACACCGGAAGCAAACCCATGAGGCAGACTATCAAACGCTACAAGCAGCAACCAACCCAGTTACCGTCCAGAGAGAACTTTTTCGTTTCTGGGCAATACTTTTTCATGCCTCTAAAAATGTAAAAAATTAGTCTCTTGCAACTCCTTACCCTTGCCGTAGGAGAAAGGCTAGAGAGGTTCTACTGCGATTGGGAGGAAAGGGGTGGGGGCGTCATACAGAGCAGTCGGCTGGCTAAGGGTCGTCTATTCCCAACCAGTCCCTGTCTCCTTCCAGCCCACGTGGTGCCACTCAAACTCATCTGACAGCCTAGTCACTGGCTCGGAAAAGGACTCAGCCTTGCAATCACTGATAAAAGAATTACACGACAAAAGGGCAATAGAATAGAGGCCAGAAAATCAACCGAGTTTCTTCAGCAGGGTTTTATTCTGGTTTCCAAAAAGTCAAGAGGATGGAGACTGGTCAGAAATATCACACCCTGACGCCTTTCGAAATTGATACAGCGCAGTAACCAAGAAGCTCTACAGGAAGGGATGCAGGGTACTTCGATAGCATACCTACACATCCGCTTACACCGGTCGGTCAAAAATTTCTGTGCTTTCAAATAGGACAAAAATCCATCCGATTCCTGGCGCTTCCCTTCGGTCTTATCATGGCTCCGTACCTGTGCACCAAGGTAATGAAGCCTTAAAACATGGACGCGTGTTCAGAGCATGCTCGTGTTTTAGTACCTAGACGATTGATTGCTCCCCCTCCACCCCTAAGCAAGGAGATAGTCCATCAACAGACTTTCGTCTGGCCAAGAAGGCCTTACAGGTAGATCTCGTGGTAAATATGAGCAATTCAGAATTGACCAAGAAGCATGACAGGGAAGGGGAGATTGGGAGGAAAGAGGGGCGTAAAAGAAGGATTCAGACCGTAAAAGAAGGTTTCATCAGACAATACAACACATTCATGTTCAGGTTCATGTCATAGTGAATGCAACCTACAGTTTTGCTTAAGAAAAGCGCAGCAAATAAAGTTAAATTCACTCATCATCTCTGTCCTAAGGACACAACAGTCATCTTCTTATAAAGAGCACAGAAAAATTTAAAAACTTGAGGCTGTCAGTCAGTTCCAACACTGTAGAAAAGTACTGTGCGGTTAGCATGGGCAATTTGAAATTCATCGACTCCTATCAATTCATGGGATCATCCTTGGAAAAATTAGTAGCCAACTTAGCGGCAGAAGGCAAAGATATGTTCCAAGAATATGACTGCTAATTTGCGCGACAGTCAGCAGCAAAAGTTGTTTTTGAGAAACGGATAATATCCTTCGGACTATGTTGATGAACCCTCGAAGTCTGCAGAAACCAAGTTTCAAAAACTAGAAGACTTTTATAGTCAACTTACTGAAGAACGAATTAGTGACGAGGACTATGCTCATGCACAAAGGGTCTAGAATGTATTCCACTGCTACAACTTTGGAGAGTATCATGATCTCTACCTGAAAGCAAATATGTTGTTACTGGCAGGCGTGTAAATTGCATCCTGCTTATTACTGTTCAGCGCCAGATTTAACATGGGATGCTGAAACATATCAAAGTCTGCGAGGAGGTATTTCAGTGAGTACACACAAGTATGCAAAAGCCAACAACCCCTGCATTCCAGACTCTGATGTGGCCAGGTCAACAAACCATATCATGTACTTTGACGTCAATTTCTATGGCTGGAGTACGTCACAGAGTTTGCCAAAATGTGGATTTGCATGAGCAGAGGATCCAGAATCTCTGGACTATATGAAAGTGAGTGAAGATGCTGAGACAGGATATATTTTAGAGGTCCCGCATAACCAAATGACATCCATGATCAGCATAGTGTCTATCCAGTGACTGCTGAAAAGAAAACTGTTTGAATCAGTGTCTTATTGTCTTACCACAGTCAAAACCTTAGAAGGCAGGACTGAAATGCTAACCTACGGAAAAGTTCATTCCCAGTCTCAGGGATAAGGAGAATTATGTGGTACATTATTGAAATTTGCAGCAATACCAATATCTCGGATTGAAAGTTACAAAATTGCATCGAGTCCTTATATTACAGCAGAGTAAATGGCTAGCTAAATACATAGATTTCAACACAGAGAAGAGAAAATTTGCAAAAAAGCATTCAAAAAATACTTTTACAAATTGATGACATTCATGGAAAATGTGAGAAAACGAACCAATGTTGAATTGGTTCACATTGAGAAACGTTTAAAAAAGGTGGTGGGCAAGCCTACATTTCATAAATTCCACATTTTAAATGGGGATTTGACAGTAGTACACTGCTTCAAATCGGATCTGTTGCTGAACAAGCTCATTCAGGTTGGGGTTACTGTTCTGGATCTTAGCAAAACTCTCATGTATGATGATCACTACAATTACATGAAGAAGTATCTAGAAGTAAAACCTCGCTTCACTGAGACGGAGAGTTTGCGCTATGAAAGACCAACCACAGACATTTATAAAGATATGCAACTGTGAATAAGAAAGTGTTGGGGAAAATGAAAGGTGAAACTTCTGGAGTACGCATTGAAGAGGCTTCGACCGAAGTTGTACATTTCGCTGTGTTATGGAGAAGGGAAACGTTCTGCCAAGAGCATTACACCTGTCAGAGGCGAATGACAGATGCTCAATACAAGAATACAGTAAAACCTGTATATTAAGGACACCTAACTGACTGAGCTTTTTTGTTCCTAATAGCGAGGTGTCCCTAATATACAGGTTGTGATTTGGTTAATGATAAAACAAAGAATATGACCACTAACGATAAAGCTTTTTTACGTCTTTTCTTAATCAAACAATAAGGTGAATATAAATACATAATAATGAAAAAATAAATACTTTAGTCCACCAACAGTGAATTCTAAAGTTCATGCTTTTGTAAAAAAAAGTTCTCGGTTTTTGTCTGGTGACTTTTTTCTCCATAGAGAGATGCTTCTGAGCGATAAGATCCCTTATTCTGTACATCAATTCTGTCAAAGTGGACATGTCGGATAAGCATGAGGACTGGACCAATTGGCCAATTGCACGTCTTGTGTCCACTGTTCCAATGCTGTGTGGCCCAATATTGTGTGGTACGACTGTTTCTCACTGGTCTTTGACGTCCTAAAGTGCATGTGTGTCCGCTTGGGTCTTCGCCCCTCGATCAGGCTTTCTCCCAGTACTCTACAAGTTGCTCGATGGCAGGTACGCCCGCATCAATGCCCACATAGACTTGGGCGTTCATAACTTCCATACGCGTGGGGAGTGACTGGAACATCGGCTGTAACTCTGCAGCAATACTTTCAACAGTGTAACTGTCAGAAACGCTTGCCTTGAAACCACACTTCGCAAAGCACTTTGATACGGTCTCAGGATTGACATCTCGCATGGATCCTATTATCCAGTAGCATGCATCTAGGACGTTGGTTTGCTTTGCTTTGTCTGCAGTAGCTTGAGGATCATCGAGGAGTGCCAGGGTGTGCCGTAATACACGTTTTCGGTACAAAATCTTGACGTTCTAAATGGCCGCTTGGTCTAAGGGTTGGAGATGCGATGTGAGTTGGACGAAAAAAACCAGTTCTATGTTAATCATCAGCCGTCTCTTTAGATGTGAGGGAGTATTGTTTCATCATCATTTTCGTGTTGAACTCATTCAGCCAATATATGAAGAGCTCCGAAGTCATCCAGATTTCTTGTTGTATTGCCAGATCACTGGCAAGGTGTCAATGGTAATGTTACGAAACAAGAGATTTTTCTATCTCTCCCTCAATGTTGGCACAAAAGACCATAGTCAAACGATCTTTGGCCTTCTTTCTACCCTTCCATTCTTCTCCCTTGGCGCTGAGTGAATTATCCGGAACTGCCCTAAAGAATTGTCCGGTTTCATCCATATTGTACACATTCTTTGGTTCATAACCCTCGATAACTGTAGACACTTTTGTCTTCCAGTTACCAACAGTTTTTTATTCACACTCGAACCTTCGCCAGAAACACTTTGAAACCGAATAGCATAACGCCTTCCGAAGCTTTGAAATCGCCTAATTCAAGTTCTTTGGCAAAATCAAGCGCTTTCTTCTGGAGCAATGGACCAGAAATTGGTACATTTTGACTGCGCACCCTAATAAACCAGGAATAAACGATAAAATTGAGTTCCATAAATTTTCGAACGAATACATACTCTTTTCACACCGAGGTTATCAGCATCATTAACCTGATTCAAATAAACCTCCTTCTTGTTCAAAATGTTTCCAATCTGCGTTTAACGAGCACCAAACTTATCCGCCAGTTGCCTTACACTTTGTCCTTCACTAGTCTTGATACTTTTCACTTTTTCTGCAAGTGGCAATTGGTTTCTTTTCCTCTTTGTCTCTCCCATGTTTTAATTGCAATCGCTTTTTGAATACAGAAATATCCAAGAACTCATCTTTTATACTTATTGTTAAGCCCAGAGATGACATAATAAACTCAGTGTATCATAATTTCAATGAACAAGGGATTTAACTTTGCTAGGAAGACTTAACAAAACTCTCATTATTTGTGCCCCTCTGATCCCTCTTGTCTAAACATCCTGTACACAACCTCTTTTGTGTAACCTGATACGAGGTACTCTGGAAGGGGTCAGCACTCACCCCGAAATGATGGTAAGCAATACTCTGAAGCGGCTTATGCCCATTGTTACTTTTTAGAGACAAAAAAACAGCTGACGTGGACTGTCCCTAATTCTCAGGTGTCCCTAATATACAGGTCGTTAGGGCAGGTTTTACTGTAGTTTATTTACGGAAGAGCAGTCATATGTCGTGGGAAGCATCATGTGAAGTCATATTCATCATTTTTAGAGAAGACTGTGAAGCTTGACCTATCACCATTTGATAACAAGCGCTATGTGTGGACGTTGGTTGAGCATTATACAGCTTATAGTACAACTCACAGAGCATGAGCATATGGTTTAAAGGCACCCGCCCTCAGGCATAATAATCATTCGACATCAAACGGTTGAAGAGTGAACAACAACTGGCATCTATGACAATGTCTTTAGTATTGCCTGCAGCGCAGTCTGAGACAATACCTACAGCGAAATCTTAGACAATGCCTACAACAAAATCTAAGACAAAGTCTACAGCAAAGTCTGAGACAAAGCATGGGTTGAAGCCAGTGCTACTGCATCAGCTGAAGACACAACTTCAAAGGCAGCCACAATTTAAAAGGATAAAAAGAGATGGGTTCTCACTTACAGCTACCTAAAAACTGCCTAAAAGCGAAAAACTGGAGCTTAAGGGAGAGCCTAAAGCAGAGCGAGCACCTGAGCTTAAAGCTGCTGCTGCTGCAAAGTCGAAAGTTGTTATAAAACCTGTAGCTGCTGCCACCGCTACAAAAACAGAGCTTACATCTAAGTGAAAAGTTGCTTCTGCCACTGCTGTAAAACCTAAGCGTAAAGCTGCTACTGCAAAGCCTATAAAGAAGATGGGTCTAGATGATTTACCGACTATGATACCCATCAATGGAGAAATATATATTAAACTGGTGAAATACCAACAAGTGATGGTTAACATTCGTGAATAAATTACAAAGCATGCTTCTTATAGGCTATATCCTAGCAAGGAAATGTTGTTGTCATTGAAAGAAGGCAAATTTTGAAGAAGTAGATGTAGATGAAGTCAGTGGATGACCTGCTTTAGCAGATTGATACATATAAATGTTGCGACATTTAGGCATTCAGGTTTAGTAGAACTTATCATCATCATGAACAGATATCTAACTCTTGATTCATCGGGTGCATTGACCTTGTATTATAATGCAACTGTTCTTACCGTATCACCTGATGAACGAGCTGCGGTGGATGAGAATATAACCATTCTTCTGTACCTGGATTTCGTCTAAAAGTCTCAGAAGATTTCAAAGTGAAAGTCATTGAACGCGACGGTAAACCTTTCATATAGTTTCTACAGTATGATGAACTTGCCTAAGGCTTTGCACTTATCACCTTCAGTGAAGAAGAATGGGACTACATTTATCTAACTTTGTTAGAGCTTGAGCCTGAACTTAAGGCAAGATGGACATGTACAACTGATACGCTGTTCAAAGAGCAAGTTGACTTCACGCCTGATATGTGGACTCGTGTAGCTATTAAGTCAGCCTGTATACGACTAGTTTGCCTATGGTAAAGAACAATGTCAATAATATTAAAATTGTGTTATCACATCACGTAGATGTGAAAATGATTGGATTGGATCGATGTTCTGTTCTCATAACATTTATATTGGTGATAATATTTATGATATTTATATTAATTTAAGTTATTGTGAGTGGGCTTATGTAATGCAAACATTTGCATAATAAAGTCTTTTTACGTGAAGGTGCAATTTACATCATGTGAAAATGAATGAATTGAAAATATCTTGATTTCTTAAATTGTTGCTGAATCAATTGTATATGATTATGATTTATTATGTTTAAAAACATTCTTTTTTCAACTTCTTTTTATTTATTTATTTATTTCTATTTTTGCCTCAAAATACTTAACTACAATGCATAACAATATATGATATATGCGATATAGTTTAGAGTGAGTTAACACCTCACCAGGAACTCTGCATTTGAATGAAAAAGATGTTTATGAAAAAGAGGTATATTAGTACGGTAGTATAGCAGTAATCATTTACAAAGGTATCACTAAACGTAAATACAAATTAAAAAATTAAACTAAAATTTTTTTTAAAGTTTAATAGAACAATAGTTTATAATGTCTATACATACAAAGTCTTTTACTACAAAATCCCCATCACTTCTTTTTAATGCAATGCAAACATGCAATCATCTCGAGCTCTATGCAATATGAAATACACTAAGAAAAACCACAATTATTGGACTATGAGCTGATCCAGTGGTATTGAATTATACACAATTTCATTATTTAAGAATTTTTCTAAACAATCATCTATGAGTGCAAGTGCATAAGAGTCATAATATTCCATAGCTTTGTCAAAGTACACGACAATCCAGTGTTGACCAGGTTCGTCATGGTTATTTGTGTTGATGACATAGGCCCCTTGCTGTAATGCTGGCAGTTGATACATAGGGAGCACACCCTGGAAAAACTCTTTTGCCATGATATCATCCTTCAATATGACATCTATCTGCCACACATTCATGATTGATAATCAAAATGAAAAATGTGATTCGCGCTTATTTAAATAATGTTGTTAAATTAAGCATGGATCACATTGACTGTATGCTGTAAGACACTTGCAAAATTCATCTCAAAATAGTCCAAGTTTCCATGCTTGGTTGGGGAAAAATCAGCATCACCATCATAATCAGGTGGTAAGCCAAAACAAAGTGAAGCATAACCTCTATACCAATCTTCCCGTGTTATAATGGAGCTTTTCAAAAGATTTGTAAAGAGTTTCAAAAGCGTCAAGATATTTTCCATCATCAATGTTAAGCTTGAGAGTTTTGGATAGGACTGGCTCACCATCACTGTAAAGTTGCATGTAGTTAATATAAAATGCTCAAAATTGTATGGATTTCTCAACACTGTTCCAGGAAAGCTTTATTATGAACCATTCCAATGACAACACGTTTTGGTAATTGATCCAAAAAAGATGTTATATTTCACCAAGGTTGAAATTTTTACTTTCTTTTCTGGTAATAGGAAACTTGGCAGGAGTTTTCATCAATGCATCTGTATGTCCTAGCTTAATATCTGGGCGAATGGTTAAAAACACCTCTTTTACCTCTGCCTTAAAGGTATCATTTCTAGTCATTATTACATATCATGTCTTTTTTACCTATCCAAACGCAATTTCAAACCAAAAAGCTTTTTTTAAACACGGATTTTTCGTTTCGATACAAAGCTTAAAGCATAATTCACAGTCAAATCTGTGGCAGTGGCAATTACCATCCTCTGCATACTCTCCGCAAGTCCAAGGTGGTCTGTACGTTTGCATTATATAACTCCACTTGAGCTAGTTGTTCCCTGGTTAGACTGGTTGTTTCATCTGTTTATCTTCAGTTAACTGAACTGCTGGCAGCCAACCATGGCATTCCGTACATGTCTCATCAATAAAAAACTGGTTGGATGTTGATGATGACGCTGCTGCCCCGTCAAATAACTAACATAATTTTTAATTTGTGGCATTACCCCCCCCTCCAGCAGTGTTGCCCATTCCTCATCATTGAAGTTGATGTATTAGGTATATTCTTAGGTATATTTCTTTCGAAGTGAGAGACACGCACAAAGCTGGCATAGCGCTTGTTGTTGTACGTAATGAGTTCTAAATTAAGTTTGTTAAGTACAGTTTAAAGTTAACGTATCGCAGCTTCTCCAAGGTGTCACTCCGCTATCTTCGAGAGGGAAACGGATAATTCAATTCATTTTTCATTTCGTTTGATTATGATGAATCGACCAAACTGTCCTTCTTCAACCTTCACGGTTAAGGTAGCACTCACCTTGAAGTGATTCTCTATCACTTTTAATTGCAACGACAAAGTCCTGCTGAGCACTTTGTAAAAACATATTTGAAATCGGTTCAGTAGTTATGAAGTTATGTGCTTGTTAAAATTGACAGGTGTGCCTTATATATAGGTAGGGAAGCGGTCGGTCAGTGAAGACTCCGATACCATTAAAAATGCTATTGCAGACATAAAGGTCAAGGTAAATGCCGCCAGGCTCTTCTTATATAAACTGTACCCGGATTCCAGGAGAGTGGAGATGCGGTGTTTGTCCATAGCATTTAATACCAAAGTTGTAAAAGCATAGCGTTTACAAGCAATGTTTTTGTGAACGGTGAGGCGTGAATAAGACAATATTTCAGAATTCTCAAGTCTAGAGTGAGGAACGTCTGTCAGCCATCTTACAGAATTTTGCTGCGTGGGACAAAATATTCATTAACAAACTACGACGCAACTGAGTTGTATTTTCTGCCGCTCACCAACTTTAATACAAATTAATAGTGATCAACAAGTGACTATAATACGGAAGTTGTATAATTCATAACCTAAGTAGCAATGCCATTTTCTTCATAATAAGGAGACAAAATCATCATCAGACCTTCATCCAAACCAAAAGTTGTATTCACTCACCATCACCGTTATGTTACGTGGCAGCGAACTCCAGGTTTAGTTTAAACAGAACTCAGAACTCTATAAGTATTCAACATAATTATTGGTGCGGCATAAAAACACTATACAATTTGGTAACATGTGATAAACATTTAAAATTTGACTGAACTGCGGGGGTAATTCTGATACTTTAATTAGTCATTTCCATGTAAATTGCCTTCAAATCTTGACAAGAACTCAGAAGTCAATAGATATTGTGGTAATTTGTATTTTAAATGGATAGTAGCAATGCACATATTAATTTATTTCTGATCAGCATGAAAATATTTGGCAAACAGTTACGTACATATCAATAATTAGCAGGTTTTAACTTATGGTAAGTGAACATGAAGTATTATTGACAAGAAAAAATGTTGGGCAGAGTTTAGGGCAACCTAAACTAAAATTATGTGTTACAAATATCCGTTACTGTTTCAAGGAACCCTCAACCTTTTTTCTTCGATTTTGTCGGCGCGTTAGCCATACGTTTCATCGCCTTCGCGGAAATTTAAGATGTGCGTTAGAACCACGCCCCTTCAGGCCTTCTCAGGTGTTTGAATAACGCATATAGATAAAATGATAAAATGAACTTGTGTGAATTATCCGTTTCGTGTTTACAACTGGTCAGTCGACAAACTCTGAGAACCCATGTCGTAATTGCCTAATTCCAAACTCTACTATCAAACTCTACTATCACTACAACCACTACCTTTTCCATTATTTTACAAGAAAGGGGAATTTAATTATAAGTAGTACTAACAAATGCGTGATGTGATTGCAGAACTGGTGTTAAACGAATTTGCTTTGTTTTAACAGAATTGGTTTTATTAACCCAAAACCTCTATTCAGCTTTATTAGTGGTTCAGTTTAGGCGGATAGTAACAGACGTTGAACTATTCTTGGCAATTTTGTAATTTAAGGCTTTATGCTAAGGAAGGCTCTATTCAGTATCGAATGGTGGAATCGGATTATGGAGAAGTTGCACACTGTCATAATGGTTGCTTCAAGAATAATTAGATACCTTTTACAAGAAGCAAAAGCTTCTCATTTTACTTCTTGCCCGTGGAACTTTTTTGAAAATACGAAATCTAGTCGATAATGTTTTCAAACATGTAGCAAGCGTTTACTCTTTTTTATTGTAAATAACTTCCACATTTTTGTTATTTTGTTACAATATTTATTTCTCATATGGTAAGTCTTCTGAGACGTAAAATATGAAAAATGGCCAAATTAATACTTCAAATTTAATGTTCTTAATTCCGATTTCAACATAAATTTTAAAATTTAGACACCTTCCCTTTTTATTAAGGTTCCAAGTCAATGACCAAATACATGTAACTTGCATGTACGTGTTTAAAAGATGTTCTTTGATGCACTTCTTGAACGTTTATTTTTGTGCAGTCAGATACCTTAATGAGTCGATGACTTTGGTTTTGATATTTTCGACTTCTTTGAAAGATTTATAAAGCTAGGCCGACTGTCAATCAGTTAACTGACCGACTGCGACTACCATTAAAATCAAATAAACACAACTGACCCCGTGTTATTATAATTTATCTAATAAAATAATGATCACTGCATTCACAGTGTGATTAATTCCGATCCAATAGACCTGCGGTTCGTCAAGATTGTTTTTGTTTCGTCTCTACAAGACAATGGTCGATATCCAGACACTTTCCAACTGGGCTTTTCCAACAGGACATGTTTCAGCAGAAAGTAGCAAACAAGACATTTTCAAACCGGATATTTTGACAAGCTATTGAACCAGTAACCCAAAGACTAATTGTTTCAAACGCCCAGCAATCAGTTTGTAAATTTCTATGCATAGTGTGAAACGACAAGACAGCGGCAGCTCCTCAGACCGCCGACTCTAGCGTGCTATCATTTGTTTCTTGCGTCGCTAGTCTGTTTCCTTTAATGGCATACAAATATAGCAAAAAATAAAAAGCTGCAGTTGCATAAAATTTGATGGTCAACTGACCGTTCTTTTTGTGTTTTGCTGTTGATTAGTTGATAGGTAGTAAGTTGGTTTGTTGTATTTGTAAATAAAAAACTTCTTTCTGATTGGTCGGGAGGTCTTCAGCGAATCTAACTATGACATATTTAAGAAAATTAATTTTGTCATGGTAAAGCGTTCCGAATGTTTTATTGCAAATGGAGTCGAAAGTGACATGTTAGGTCAATGACAAATTTTAGAAAATGTTTCCAAACATACCCATAAACATTCACTTCACCACGAAATGGGTGGCTTCGTTCAATATCCGAGATCTTTAATGCAAATTAATATAAATAAATTGTTAAAAATTTCAAAGCTCTTTTAGTCTTCGCTTTGAATTTCTCAATGAAATTATGAACTTAAATATAAAAATAACCGGTTTACAAGCGAGAAGCAGTTTGGATAACCCTCGGGTGAAGAGAAATCTGCATGTCACCCCTTACTATATCGTAATTATATGTGGCTCGCCAGACAGCACACCCTGGGTATCCATAGAAGCAACTGAGATAACAAACATAATTTAGTTTTGTATTGTATAAGGTTACAGAAGCAAAATGGCGACAAGATATGATTATACTTGTAAGGTCGAAGTCACTAAAGGCTTTGCTCTACACAGTAACAGTGTAGTTTGTTTCATATTTGAGAAACTTCTTGAAAGTAAATAATGTTATATTTCTGCATCTCTGCCTTAGGTCTAATGTTAGCTATATAGTATTGTTAGTTATATATTATGTCTAACGTATGAACTCTGAAGGATGAAAAGTCTGTAGGCCATCGTAGCTCTGGATGCGTAGGATGAAACGCCACAAGGAAAGGCTTCAATCTAGTATCATTTGCTTTCTTAAAGATTATGACGACTTCCTGTGAGAACGTTTTTTTGACTTGCAAATCAAAGCTCTTTGTATTTGATAATTTGAAAGAACTGTCGCGT
Source organism: Protula sp. h YS-2021 (assembly GCA_949752745.1). NCBI lineage: Eukaryota > Metazoa > Annelida > Polychaeta > Sabellida > Serpulidae > Protula > Protula sp. h YS-2021. The sequence goes on along the minus strand of OX457026.1, from coordinate 25,709,854 downwards.
TTGGCAAATTATGATGAAACATAAATTTCTCCAGATCAGTCATAGCTAGCTTAGCCGTCTCATTATAAATAAACACTAGAGTTTTAGATAGAAAGCTATGTAGGTAGGGAGATATATAGATGGATAGAAAGAGAGATAGATAGACAGGAAGATAGAAATATATATAAATAGAGTTTTCCGAGTTGATACCACATGTCTGCCTTATGACACCAGGATGGTTCTCTTTGTTTTTGCATTTTTTGTGTTTGTGCTTTGTTCTCAGTCCTTCAAAGCTAGTTTGCTCTACATTATTATTTTTTATTATTAACTCTGCTTAAAAACAAAGCGATAAAATATAACTCCTTGCGATGGTTCTTGTTTATTTTGTTCTATTTTGTGCATCACTCCCTCGGCTTTCGGCATTTTCCCAAAATGTTTATATACCCTCAAATTCTGCAAACCTGCAACAAGAATAAATCAGTAATTGCATTAATTTATTCATCCAAGTAAGCACTGCTGGTTTTTTCTACTTCTTTTTAAAATCCCATCTAAGGATGAATTCACGTTTTATTTGTAAAACCCTCTTTTGCTAATATAAATAACTTGCACACGCCGTTGGATCGATCCAAAAGGTATTATTCTATCTTTTCAGTGTCAATAACACAATTATTCATAATAAATAGGATTAATTTTGTTAGAGTAAAACCTCTCAGTTAGCACCGAAAAAAACATGGTTATACGTATCTTTTCTCGTTCTGCGATTTGATGTTGACTTTTAATCCTTGCGTCTGTGACGAAGGCACAGCAGTGTAGCGGGTATGAATTTGTTGCGTTATTAACCTCATTAGAAAGTTTTTAAGACGAATTACCGTTACAGATATTTCGGGGATTTTCTTGGTAAAGTTTGAGGAAATCCAACAGTCGGAGTATCTTAGGAGCACTTTGATCTACTGGATGCGGATTCAGCACTCTGTGATGGGTAGCCTAGAAGTTCGTGTTACTGGCGTACCTCTTTTGCATTGCACCCGCTTTACTCGGGGGGAAGTACTCGGCACTGCCGGTGCTACCAGATTGACATATCGCAGATTTCGTTGACCATCCATGTTTATGTAACCGAAGTGTGGGCACCCAGGACTCAAACCCGCATGGCCACTGCAGACATTGTGTTACTCAGTACAGTGGCCAGGACTGCTTATCATATCGGCTGTATGCAGGTATGTAAAAAAGCCAGTATAGTGCACAGTGAGCATGCAATGCCAGTGCAAACTGCAGAACAGAAAGATTAAGGTCAACCTTTGGTTGCGCACCATGTCGATCGCAGATGCTCCGGCAAATGCAAATGTGAGAGATCCAGGCTACAAAATACCTGTCGAAAATGTAACTTTGGCATCTGCGCAGGACAGGTACTGATAAATTGCGCTACATACGTTGAAAATATAAGAATATTAGGAATAAAGAAATACTCAACCAGGCTTGGGGAAAAAGGAAACTTTTTTGTGCTACTACAAAAGTGTGAATAGATAAACTAGGCACAGGAGAACACCAGCAATCCCTGTAAAAGTTTAGTTGGAGAAGCTGTTTCTAGCAACATCCGGCAGCTATAATCGAACGACAATATGTAAGCCTGCAGACACAGGCACCACGCTTAAAAACTAAGCGATGGCACTGGGCCAGCACGATAAAACATGAAGACACAACGTCAAAGATGGACCCATTAAGCTTGTTAATATTTTTCAGGCAGATTGACGGGGAGATATCTAGCAGTCCACCGCGCAGCCCCAACACCATCTGGAATAACACAAGTCAGAGGAAGAAATCACGAGCGACTTCTCTCCTTCAGTTACTTGGAATCGAGCAGGCAAATAGGGTCAGAGTTCGTGGCGTAGAATCCGGCAGTCGGCATTCTGGACGCAGTGAAGCTGAATCAAGGTGCAGCGTATCAACCATCAGGTAACACTATAAATATTTAAGCTTTTGCGTACCCTAAGAAAGCACCTCTGTAATTACACGTGGGCAAGGATCTACATAAGGGACATCGCCATTTGTGAGCGAGACCTTGGAATCGCATGTATGCGTCGTTAGCAAGCTGAAAGGCTGTCTGATTGAAGGCACAAAAGACTTTATCAAGCTAAGCAATGCCCAACTGTCATCCAGTATTCAAATACAGCAGAATAATATACTCCAGAAGAACAGACGCCCACACGACAAGCAGTTCCAGCTGTGACATGCGGAGATGGTAGGTAATGTGCACTTATTCACCGATAATTTGCTGGTGGAGCTTAACAAGAAACAGATCCAATAGTCGTCACAGAGCGCAGAGGGAGGGCTATTTAATTCCTGAAACATGCGTCAACTCCAGCTGGCCTTATCGTGGAAGCTGGCTCTCTGCAGAGAATGCCTGGCGTATATTTATCAGATATAAGGAACTTAGTGGTGTATGCTAGCTCTTGCCCGTAGTAGACAGACTCATGTATTTTTTTTGGTTGGGGGTACGGATATGGGTGGTTATAAGGATGAGGTGTATCTACTTCCTTTCATTTCGGAAAGTCGATTGGGATGTATCACCCTTAATGTTTAACCAAGAGACACATCTGGATCAGATAACGGGTATCTTAGCATCACCACGTTCAAGATGGATACTTGTCAGCATCCCCGCAAGGTAAAAAGTCAGGATATGTTGGCTATGTCGATAGATATCGGCGGTGGTAGAAAATTTGGTAAGGACACCTCAACAAGAACTGCAAATGTACTGCTATCATGCGCGGGAAATGTTAGCAGCAAAGAAAGCACTGTTGACTGTGAAGCGGAAACTACAGGACACAGCGATTTTATGCTTGATAAGCAAGACTATCCACCCTGATGAACGATATGTTAGAGGGGGACGTCAGGTGCTTTGTCCAGTACTCTCGACACCCTACAGATCTACCTGAGGTGTCCATGGCAATCCACGATCCGGAGCCAAAAATATTAATAAATCGTTTTTTACCAACATATGAACAGATGATATGAGAAGCTAACAACTCGAACTACATCGAGACAAATATCGTGCAGACGTATGACATAGGAGCGGTTTGGGTTGGCACAAACGGCGACATATGTTTGAAGTCGTATATCTAAAGATTTTAGGATTTTTTTATTATGATTTGCTAAGTAGTTTAGTAAAAGGTGGGGGGGGGGGATGGTGGTAAAGTTCCCTTGAAGGTGCGTGTAGACGATATTGAATACAGAGAAACACACTTTTGGACTGGTGGTTTCCGAGAACTCCTAGGACATTAGTTTAACATATTTCAAAGCATTAGGTTTTTGTTTTGTAAAAATGTAGATATAGTCGGATCCAACCGATGCTTAAAATCCACCTCCTACTAAACTTTTTAAGATGCCTGATGTAAAAGTAAACATGGAATCGCAGAACGAGTAAACCTAAGGATACCGAGGTCGTGCTGGGGGATAACTAAGAGCTTTCCTCCGGTGGAATATAATTCTAATCGCTACTATTGGATGATACGTTTGAAAGTATCGGCTTGTGTAAATCGCGTCCACCACATTCTGGGAAACTGTCCCAATTTAATTGATTGGTCTATGATTGGTGAACATAAATGATGATGTCCCATCCCAAGTAAAGAAGTCAAGTCAATCATCGCCCAAGCATCCTCTCTAGGCAATACTTTTGCAAACTTACAAAACTATGAAACGTTACTGTCTTGCAGCGCCTCCTTGGAAAAGTCTAGAAAAATTCTAGGAAAATTCGAGAAAACCTGAGTGTGCCGCGGCAAGAAGCCTACTATTTAAAGTCAGTTAATCCCTCCCTTTTAAAGTGGGAGTGCTGTTTATAAAAACGTCAATATCTGCCCTACCAAAGGCTTCGGGCGGCCTATCAGTCTCATACCAACCGCGCTCGGGCAAAGCTGATGTGCTAGACGAAAAATATTGAAAAGAAAGCGGCGGTAGAGGAAGTGCCAGAACACAACCCCCGGTAATTCAGCACGGTTGTCTTATTACCAAAAAGACAGGCGTGTGTGGGTCGATGAAAAGAAAGAATTTTCGTCCGTGACAAACGCACTTTATTTGATCATCTGCTAGTGTCACGCAGACTGGGAAAAGCAATACAGTTTCACACATTTTATTCAATAACATGCTATTAAAGTATCTGACATGGGAAAACCATCATCATAAATTACTGTCAAAAATGTAGAATTCAACTTGAACTCAACAGAATATTTAGAGGACTTTAAGAAACAAAAAACTTTTTAACCCAATAAATTATATCTCACCGATTGTGCCCGACTGAAGAGTGAAATCCTTTAAATTTATATTCTTACTGACCAGCGTTTTAAATGACAATTTGCCATGTGCGGGGTACCATATACGCATGTATCCGACTGGTAAACTACACAGTTGGATAAGGCCAATAAAAATTAGGAACGCCACGTGTAAAAATCACTCGACCGGTAAACTACCCAGGTGGATTCAACCAATGAAAAACAAAAACGTGTCTTAATCCTCAATTAAAGTCAATAATGGAGGACCTATTGCCTACCTGTGCATCCCAATCAGTCTCCATCCGAGGACAGAAAATGTGTGTGCTTCCAAATTTCTTTACTAATTCTTAGTAATCACTTGGTTATTTCGTGGTATTTTAGTTAAATGTTGATTTTTTGTAGCATTTGATTTTTGTAGCATTTTAACATGGTATTTCAGTTAAGCTTTGGTTATCTTGTAATATCTGGGTTATTGTAGACAAGTATTGTTCTTCGTGCCCACTCTTTCCAACTAAATCGATTTATTAAGATGTTTTATTTGTCTTTCACCAATTTTGCAGATATTAACTGATAATACTAATAGTACTTCGTGTTTCGTAAAGTAAATCAGGTTCTTTTCTTACATAAATTAGATGTGTCAGGTTCCGCTTATCCAGGCTTTACTCTCCATCTAAAAGTCGCGATTAGTCAATTCTCAGCCTTTGCCAATTAAATTAATTTCCGGGGTCCTAGCAACAGCTGTGTAATTATGTAAAATAATATAGTCTATGATAGGATAAATCAGGCATCTTTTTTCAGTGTTATCCCTTATTTCAATAAGTTTTACTACAAGTAGAAAATGTATATGAATTCGAATACTTTTTGACCATAATGTGTTGAAACCTCGTCAAAAAAAAATTTTATTCTAGCAACTACAAGAATGCATTAAATGTCTCATTTAACGGCAATTACCTTGTACATGTATTTTATGCTAATCGGGTTTTGAAATGCCTTGATTGCAATTTAGTAGTTCCTTACGAATTGTATTTTGTGCAAAATTCAATGGACAAAAATGTACTTCGACAAACTCTTATTTAATATCACAATAAGCATTCTAATTTTTTTTTAAATTCGCAGGGTTTATTCATATCTAAAAGATCTAGCTAGAAATAATTGTATTTCGACCTTTCGGGAAAGTATGTCCAGTTTTCGCGCTCAAATGCCAATATAAACGGAGTTACAAACTACTAATTAAAGTTGGAGATACGGTGCTTAAACCCTACTTTTGCAATTAAGCCCCCACTCTGATTTTTGTATTGAGAGATATAATTAGCAAGTGTTAATCCACACCTCAATTACAAGCATCAAGCCTCAACGAACACATGGAAACAGGGCTGTAATAACTCTGATTTCAAATCATCGACAATTGTTTATTCTGCGCACGTGTACTTGATTTGTTCTTTAACCGGCCCTATTTGCGAGATTCAGAATTACACGTGGGACGAGCAACAGTGGTACTTAGGATCAATGTGTTGCGCGGTCTGATTTCCGAGGTTCCTTATTAATAGGAATGAATGAAGAATTTCAGTTCTGGTGAAAAGTGGCCCGTTTGGCTTCGTGGTCTGATCCGGAGCGTCTGCTGTATTACAAAAGAAATGATATAATTTTTTTGCATTTTGTAAGAATGGAAAATTACTAGAGATATTTTGATGCTTGTTATTTGTCTTCTGTCTGATAAGATTAAGCATGTGGTAATTTAGTCCATTAAACAACCTTAGAAAAACGTCAATCCGAAACCAAAGTCTAAGCGTTATCACAACACATGGGCAATTTATGTCAAACTGAAGACTGAATACGATGATAATGCTATCAGGTAACTTCTCGTTATCTCAAAGCATCGATATAAATGTGGTCCATATTAAAAATGTTGCTTAATATTTGTTGCAAGAAAAGAGCTAAAAACGAGGTTTTTGCAGAGTTTCAGATAAAAGAGAAGGGCAATATTTCATTTATGCAGTTACTCTTGTTGATGATTTTTAGCTGCCTTTGAATCGATGCTTTCGAAAAGTATCATCCTTACTGTCTTGTCTGTGATATAGTTGGGCATATTTTGTACTGGGACCCCATAGTAAATACCCTGTCTCAACACAGCTCATCATTTCGATCCACATGTTAGCACATGCTGGCAAATACATTGATGAATGTTGGGTTTTAACCGGACTGCAGTTTGTTTGCAGCTAATGTCTGTGGGAATGCCACCGCATCACGTTCTGCTTTTCTCTTCTTGGAGGTCTCTCTTGGCCTGCAATTATAGAACACTCCTCGACGTTATGCTGGCGTGGGTGGTTGCTTGTGATGCCTCACATTTTATGGCAGGTTAAAATGGTTTCTCTTTCTCGCACTGACAGCAAAACAATGCTCTCAGTGAGGCACCACGCATCCCCTGTTCAAATATGTTCAAATCTGACACTCACGCTTTGTTTTTGCTACCAGTCGTGATCAGCTATCACGTCCTTAACCTACCCGCATGTAAGGCTTACAACGAACAGGCGGTCGGTACGCCAACAAACTCAATATTATTTCATCTATTGCGAGAAACATAATTAAATAATCAATTTCATTAAAACAGTTGTAAGCATTCGTTTAGCCACTCAAATTAATAAGGAGTTCTCTGTATTCCAGTGGCAAGTCTCTACATAAAATTTATACTTCATTTTAAAAAATGTTTCAACCCAATTCATTTTTGCAGGAAAATCAGATGCCTTATTGGAAGATGCCATAGTGATAAATCAGTTACACTAATCAGTCACATGCATTAATCAACTATCGACTATCGAATTTTGAGCAAAATTCAAGAAGCAGTGTGATGTTGATCTATGAAACGAGAGCAAAAGCTTTTTAGCCCATCCTTTTAGATAGCTATCTGCTTTATTTTTTCTGCAAACAGAATGACTCAACATTCTATGGTCTATATAAGTTGCAGGTCGTTTATCTATTTAAAATATAAATTTCGCTTGGTGCTTATCAGCATAAGAAATTAAGAATCGTGATTCCCCATCACTTAACCATCCCCCTCTCTCGCACACACACACAAACACACAAAATTTACATTGAGTGAAAATGAGAAGATTTAGACAATGAATGTCATAAAATTTTCTATAAATTCAGATATTCCAAAATAATCATAGTTGTGAAAAAAGAGTTTGTTATCTGCACTCCTCTCTTTTCACAGAGAAATTTATTGTTGGTATGTTTTATTGCATGATATGTTTGATTGCTCGTAACTCCAACAGGTTGTATAATGAAGCTGGTTTACCTGAAAGGTAGAAAAATATTGAAGATCGCCCGCCTTTTTACAATAGAAAATTGTACTAAAATTTGGTGCTAATGCCTTTGGCACTCGTATTTTCACACAAGACACTTTAAGTGCTTCAAAGAAGCAGCTTAAAATGATATTATACTTTGTGTGTTATTTATGCAGTTCATAAAACTGTTGATCCACATATTTGTGGTGAGGAACCGAAACTAGAATATCGGCCAGTTCCAAGTCATTGAAATTTAAATAATATTAAAAGTTCTGTTGAGGCTGAGTCTATTTTTTCTACAAAAAATATTCCCGGTGTATTATTGATAAGCAAAAGAATTAAGTGTGAAACAAGCTATTGTTGGTTGAGATGATAGTTTCAAGATGCAATGGACTTTATCTTTCTATTGTATGCAACGTAGGTACTTAAAGACTGTTATGACATATTAAAATATAAAAAAATAGAACTTTAAGATAAGAAATAGCACTTGTAGCATCACACAAATATCAATCGATTTGCACTTAAAGGAAAAACAATAGGGTATTGACGCACGCTTTCTAAAAATTGGGTCATTACAATAAAATGTTTTTTTTTTGCTATCACTATATGATTCTTTCCAGAGTGTTATCACTTCTTTGTCCTATAGTAAGTTTAGCTTTTGGATATTTTTTCACCTGAGGTTTGTCATGCATTTTGTGAACAGGCCAAGCATTAAAAAACGTGACGCCAATATTTCTCACATTCATGCATCTTAAAATTAAGAGATAATACTGTCCAAGCAAAATTTGTGTTTTGTTTATTTTTAGCCACAAATTATTATTAAACAGTTTGTTTTTGCTACATCGATAAAAATTTGCAAAAATGAACATTTTTAGCAACTTTTATAAAATAGATATGATAAATCGTCGGTGATAGTAAGATACTTTATTTTCTTTGGAAAGGACTAGATTTCGAGCCCTTACTTCTTATTCTGTATATCTGTATCCTGAATCTATATCCTGTTTTTTAATGTTATATAATTTTATTCCGCTAATTCTTTCACTTATATTTTATCAAAAATAGGAATCAAGGGGCCGCGATTTCCAACCAAACCTGTTTTCAGTTACTGCGACTTCATTTTCAGTCGTTACAATTATCACCAATCAATGTCTACAGATAATGAAAAATGCGCAGAGGGTTGGTGGATATGAGGTATACTGGGAAAGCAGCAGTTACACGGACACTAATGCGGTGCAATATCGCAAAAAGACAGACGCAAAAACTCAGCACTGTTGATATTTAATTTTTTCACCTTTCTCTGATGGCTAAATTCGTATTCAAAAGTTCTTCTTTGTTCTTTGCAAATCGTGTGTTCGCACATATCGTCAAAAGCGCGAATAGTTAAAGGGTAGAAAGTTTCTTGTGGGTTATTTCTTTTTCATTTAGTCTCAGAAGGAATTTGGCACTCCTAGCATAGCAGGGTACAACTTCGCTTGGAGTGCCGATTCTTTTTTACCATTCGCGCTGAAAGTTAGGAACTTCTCTTTCGAGCAAAGAGTTTGAGAGTTCTTGTGCCCTTTGATCTGAATTGTTGTGACACCTCTTACAGAGCTGTTGAAGGCATCCGCTAAGGGCAGCTACCTCCGCCGTGGCATTTTTTCTTGCAATGTCTGTACAGTCACGGTGGTCCTTGGGTATAGCACTCTTGCTTAGCACTTCATTGGAGGTCTTGCACATGCTGATGTGATACGTAGATTTGACCCCCCCCCCCGTAAATGTTAATCCCCGGCCAGATCTACATATGCAGATGTGGCCGAGGGGTCACAATTTTGGACCCCCCTGTAATTTGTAAGTTTTTCAATTATTATTGTTAATTGTACCTCACTCCGTGCAGTAATGTGAATCCATTGAATCAGAGGGAACCGGAACACTTGTTTTATTCATTATACGCATTGAAATCGGAATTGCCACATTTTCAATTAGGTCCGTGTGAATCCTTTGAATCAAAGGGAACGGGAGCAATTCTTTTGTCCATTATACTTAGAGTAGAGAGTAGAATACATCGCATTAAAATTGAAATTACGATATTTTTAACGGGACCCGTGGCAATCCTTTGAATCAAAGACTTCTATACATCTTTCATGCATTGTGCTTTTATACCCAAGTCGATCATGTCGCGCTGCAATCACATTTTATATGTAATGGTTTGAATTGCAATTACTTACTCAATACTTAAGGAGATTAAATTGATTGGTTTCCAACTCTTGATTACATTTTTATTGGCCCGTGTATGTCAAGGAATTACTCGTTTTGTCCTCTATAAGGCAGTCCGATTGCTGGTTTTAGCATCTGAAATTTGTTGTTGACAAGTAATTCAAAGTCACTAATAATCAATCTAAAGTCATTGATCTGAAAGTGGTGTGTTTGTGCTAAAATCGATAGATCTGAGATAGAGGATATAGCAAATTTCATTGGTTCCAGTGACAGTGTCGCGATATTTTTGGCCAGGTTCCATAGACAAAGCTGTCCGAGATTTTATTGGTAAGTTGTTATTTTTATATATTGCCCCCCGGTCAAAATTACATATATAGAATGGACCCCGGTCAAAATTATATATGTAGAATATACTCCCCGACCGCACTGCCCAGGCCGCCCAAAAGAAGTACTTTGACCAGGCCCACCAAACACCAACATACAGCATCGGTGGCCTTGTGCACGGCGTAACGCACGCCAAGGAGACAATCTGACCTCGAGGTGGACTGGACCTTTCACAGTCGAGCGAGTGAACAAGTCGGGAACCCTGAAGCTGCTGGGAAGGAAGGCGCTTGTTAATATTTCTTTTGTGAAACTGTACCAGTCGCCACCCGAACCAGTACAAGACGCCAGTGACGCCGTACTCGACACCAGTAATCACAAGGCAGTGTGACAAGTTGTGTGTGACTATATGATCCAGAACAGTCAGCAGATGGACCACATTTCGCACACAAGGGAGTATGTAGTGTCCAGTAGGATGAAGCAAAACGGAACCCGGGGTACTGAAGTAGAGCTGATTGCTTTCGCCAGCCTTGTAGACACAGCCGTAGTTGTCTACTGGCCTTGTGGGGAGAGCCGTGGCACAACAGAATACCGGTGGCTAAGGTACAAACCGGATCCGGAACTTATACCTCTGGCTCCCTACAACGACGTCGGTGGATCCATCTATTTTTTACCAAACATTTCGAACCGGTCCACAGCATGTTCTGAACTAAACTGTAGTGAATGTTATCACTTGTATGCTTGTTTTATATCTTTATGGTCATATTTCATGCGTTCTTCCTTTTTTGTTTCAGCATTGGTTTTAGTAAAAAAGTAAAAAAAAATTAGTGGAAGTGTTGTGCTTATCATACGTATAAAACCTGATGAAAACGTGCAAAATTATCATATACTTGAAACGGTAACTTCAGAAACCATGCGACAAACAATAACAAGATAATGCACATATTCACAGACAAAAATATAGAAGTTCAATATTGCATACAGCGGATTAATATTACATGGTTGATACCTATGTAGATTTGACCGAGGGTCAAATCTCCATGGGGGTCAATTCTACATCTCACACCGGCCGTCCAACTCAGTGAACAATCAGTAGAGAAATATTTGACTTTCGGAAGTGCAGGGAGTGTGTCGGAGCTGAAAAATTTTGGTCAAAATGTCACCTTGTCTTAATTGTGTTGCTGTTGAAAATGAGTGCGTGTTGTCTTTTATTAAATCTTTTGTAAATTCCAACAGTTAGCTATTATAGGAGAGTACTGTTGTTTCCGAACTCTTAGCTATCTTATCCAAGTTTGGTTCAGAAACATCACGAACAACAGGCTGGATCTTCTCAGATAATTAATAATTCGCCAAATCTCTATTAATGATGTTGACTTTGTCATTGTCATCTGGCGTTGATTACAGGAGCAACGTCGGCGCATGTTTCGTAAAAGACATTGGTGTGACAGCGATAGCTCCCAATCACGGGACCTGTAAGTTGTCTCAACTCTGATTTTTGGAGAAATTTGTAACTTTCTAAAATCCAGTGTCCGTGCATAGTTCGAGTCTATGGCCTCAGATTCAGCCCCCTTGATACATACTTTTCCCTGATGCTGTGCTGGGACTTTAAAGTTGGATCTATGATCTCATGGTTCCTTTCATTCCAGCCGAAGCCCATCTCTAGGGCCTGTGTGAGCTTGTCGATTCATGCGAATGAGAACTTCTGGACTACTTCGACTGTGTCAGGGAATGGGATTTCATGAAAGTCCATGGACGAGAATGAAGCCATGACTTCGTCACTGTCTGCTGCTTCACTGCTTGTATTGTCTCTTCAAACTATCTGCCCGGCATGCTACGACGTGATGCATCTATTCCACGACGGGCAAATCAGATCGCTGCATTACGGATATTTAAATGGTGATTGCGGAGACTGGTACCCACATTAATCGATGTAGGCACCGCCCCTGCGTCAGTGATACTGTGGCTCCCGAACCGACATGTGGAGTCTACTCTTCCACCTGGCGCAGGCTCCATGTGGTGAATTGTTGGCCCCAAGTTTAGTAGGGGAGACGAGTATTAAGCATGCACATGCGGTGTACGTGAGGCACATATATCACTATAAAAACAACAAGATTACTAAACACGACCGGAGCATCGGCTTGACCCCTTTTTCTTTATTGGTTTTCTTATTAAACCATGATCACATGACAAGGAGTGAACTTCCTTTTAGCAACAACGAAAAGCTTCCGTCTTGCAATTGTAAGGATAAAAAGTGACATCTGGGGAGTAAATCGATAGATTATATTTCAGTGGAACACAAGGCATTAGAAAATTTGAGCTTCTTCTCTAAAGTTATATATCGTAACGGGCATGAAAACATATGCATGATACCTTTCTAGATCCAAAGGCACCTATAAATCATTTCTAGAGAGAAAAAAATAATTGCAACTTTCAAGTGATAAACGGGTTGTTTACTTCACTGGATGATAGCAGGTTTTCGATGCAATATGCAATAGTGACAGGCCACCATAAATGCACTTTAAAAACATACTTGAAAAAATATACCATATATAATTTCAATAGAAGAATTGCCATTACGGTTTTGCGTTATGTTAAAAAACTATGTCTTTTAAAAATATTTTATTCTTTGGTTCCTTTTTAATTTTCAGTAAGTAATTAAGTCCACAGTAAAATCAGCTTTATGTTAGCTTTATGGCAGCTACAAATCAATTGCACAACACATGCACTGCGCATTAGATGCTTCTAAAAATCAAGTCACTCGAAAACACCACTTATTAATTTTTGTTAATTTGAAAATGATTAACTGCAGAAATCGATGTAATACAGACATTGTATCGTATTGTATCGACAAAATCGACTGCTGAGAACCAATATTATGCAAAAATAACAAGTCAAGTGCAAGAATAAATCTCTCGCTTGGACATTAAAGCAGTGAGACAACGAGCAGTCGACTTTTTACCGACGCCAATTTATGTTAATGAAAGTGCCTTCTATTTCATCATCATTTAGGTACAGGCACAGCCTCCCCCAATCCCCGCACCCTCTCGAAGTTTATAGTGTTTAAGAGATAACTGTTACCAGTGTTTAGTTTCGTTTAGTTTCGTTTCGTTTCTAAACTGGTGCACTGGTCAAGTCAAGGAGAAGAATTTTCATTGACATTGTGACCAACAGAGATCTAATTTATCAAGTATTAAAAGGCTTGTAAGTTTTTCTTAAGGCTTGCCCCATAGAAGTTTATAGTGTTTTACAAATTACTATTGTCCGTATCATAGTTTTATTTCTTGATAAATCGGTGCACTTAAGGCCAGGAAGAGAATGTCCAGAGACATTGTGATCAGCCTGAATCTAGTTTATTAAATATCAACAAGCTTGCAGAATTGTCAAGGAAGGGCTACCTGAAATTATTGGTATATATTGCAGAGTCATTTGATTAAAAAGTTAGAAGTATCTGAAAAACTGGTTACTGGTTACGCAAAGACCTTTACCCTATCTCTTGCAGATTCCCTCAGGAGAGGGCCATTCTTGTTCATCTCCTTTAAAGTTTGAAAGCAATCTGATTAAAACTATAGGAGAAGAAGCAAATTGAAAGGACCAGTTGCTTAACATTTTGAAATGCCAGAATTAAAAGGGAACATTCCTGAAAATTTGAAAGCAATCCGATCTATTGTGGAGGAAATGTTTTGACAGCTGGGTATTTAAAATGAAAAAAATAACCTCCATCTGACCAATTTTTGAGGATCACCAAACGAAATTACTTTCCAGGAGAAAACTACCTGGATTAAAATTTATGCAAAACTTTAAAGCAATTCATAAAAAATTGTGAAAGTAAAGCCTTTTAAAGATTAGCTCCCAAAAATAACAAAAATACCACAATTTCGTCCCTTCAGCGGATCACCAAAAAGTAAATTTTCATTGAAGAATTGCTGTAAAATCATTTGTACGATAGGTAAAAGCAATCGGATTTAAATTGTGGAAGCTCAGCCAGTTTTTGAAGATAGCAAAAGAGTAAATGTTTAGAACATTCCGTTGAGGTAATATTCAAATAAAATTTAAAGAAAACTGGTTAAAATTTAGCAGAAATTTAGATTCTGCAATTGGCAACCAAGCAATCGTCAACATTTGTGCAATTTTAGCGAATTCCAGAAATAGCTTTCTCCAGAGAAGAAAGAGTTGGGAAATCCGTGCAAAATTTGAAAGCAATCTAATCGCAAATGCAGGTGACACATCATTTTGAATGAAAGTTTGCGTATGTCCATCGAGACGGATGCTCAGACTAATGTGATCAGTCCAGTTGAACGAAGTCGCCTGGCTTAAACAGAGGTTATAAGGCAAACGAGTCTAAAATACCGAATTACGAAAAAACGAAATCTTGTTGTTGTTGTTCTTGTTGTTATATTTACACATGTTAATGTACTTCCCGATAAATGTTTCATTACACTGTATGTTTATAGTCTGTGAAAGAAGAATCTTAGCTACTAATGGGTGAACAAGGTGAAGCCAGATATAGTTTACTTCTTTTTGGCTAAATAAATTTACAAATAAAATGGCATTCTTTGATATGCAGTAATTTGAGGTCGCGTAGTTAGAGCAACATATATATATAGAGCTCTCTAGGGGATTGAGGCTTGCCCCGCTCCTCCTCGCGTCGCCGAGTGAACAACCCCCTTTCTTCCCCCCCCCCCCTTACGTTATCCTGCGGGTTTTATGTAATAAGTCTACTCCCTTACGCACACCTTAGAAGACCATATCCGTAACAACGAAGCGACTTTCGCAAATTCAGCAAGCTTGACTAAGACTGTTTTTGGGACTCCAGGAACCTCGGTACCCAGCGAATGAGTTTTTTCTACAACGGGGAATATTGTAACGGGGCACCGTGCCAGTATTAGAGCCGAAAACGTAGATATGCTTCGGTTTTTGAAAGCAAACCTTTCTGTTTAAGAGACGTTCAGACTTAAAATCTTAGGACACATTTCAGTTAATAGTAGTAAAATATTGTTAGACAAGAAATTTGAAGAATATTACGGACTTCATCGACTTATAGAACATCGACCATTTTTAATGGCTGCTTTCCACAGTAGTCATATTTGGCTTCCTGATAATTAATAATAAACAACAATAATGGTTATTTGAAGCATGTTTGCTTGATATTTTATATATTTCAAATTCACTCCAAAACCTAACGGGGCGGGGATGCACCAAACATGAAAAAATGTCATTTCAAATTCAGAGCTTTTAAATTTTGAAATGATTAATCTTGAAATATTGACCACAATATTTTGCGTATGTACAGTTAGCGATATTTTCATATTTTAGAATGATTCCACAACATATAAATAGCCCTCCACGAAAATTATAATTTGCGAAATGGAACGGAATGAGAAATTAAATTAGATGAAATGATTGGGTAAAGCTGTTAAATCCTTACCAAAACACAATCAAGGTTTAATCGCGGTGATGATCTGATAGGGTTTTAATGTCAATTCATGTGGGGTGTAGGGTGCACAATACACCGCATTGCGATCCGTTCTGTTCCACAAAATATAATAACCCATTTGAGTGACACTTTGGCCTGCAACCTAGCTGAGAAAAAAATCTGTACATCAACCGGATTTATCCAGAATTTCATATACCACGTGATCACAAGCGCCTATTAGACGGCAGCTAGCAAGCAAAAGACGGGCAATTTATTCAGCTTTATCTGGGTGAGAAAGCTTTCAAGTGTTTCTCCTTATATATATATATATATATATATATATATATATATATATATATATATATATATAAATTTCGTGTTCAAACGCTGATGTGCTAGTTGCCAGTGAGGTGAAAATCCTTGGCTGGGATGCCGAATAGCAGGCTGAATATGTTTCACACGCAGTTTTAAAGGAACGAAATGTCGCAGTGCAATTCAGATGAGGACGAAAGTCTGGGCAATGATGAAAACACGACGCAGCAGCAGGTAGGACTCACCAAAAACAAAATTCGGTTATTATAAGCAAAGGCCATTGCTTGTTGTCGTATGTGCCAAACATGTTTTAATCAATTTAGCATCAAGAGTAGTTGTATGACATTTACATTTTTCAGTTATGTTGAATAAAACTAATAAAAAAACTTCGTGTTCAAAGATTTAAAACTTAATTTAAACACTTCGGTTAAAGCAGGCCTTCGTTATTGGAGTGCTGTAAGAAAAAAGTCGCAGTTTCCATTCCAACGGATTCATGTAATTCTTCACGGCATTGCTTTTTAAACTTTTTTGCAGTTTTGATCAATACCATATACTAAACACAGAAACCTTTAAAGGAAAGTGAAACGCCATTTAATTAAAAAACAAAACGTCCATCAGCGATCGGGGTGGGATTCGAATGAGGAACACCTTGTTACGAATGCCATGTAAAAAGGGGACGTTTAAAAAATATCTCCCTTTCTCTTTCAGGAATTAAACTGCTAAGCGTTTGAAAACTAGAACATTGTTTTAATGTAAAGCAATGGAGAGTTTTTTATGGGCAGATCTCTCTCAAAATATTTACAATACCATATACTAATGCTATATTAAAAATTAAACAGCTGTATTTTTGTAAGAAATATAATTAAGTGCATTGGTTTATAAAAATGTGCCTTTGAAATAGAAGGGATTGTCACGATTAAAACGGACACCTGGTGACTTTTGAAACTCTAGGATTTCAGAAATGCTAGAGCATCGATCATGACCGTACTCTTTGAAAAACCAATCAAAATAATAATTCGCACATTCAACATAAATACAGTCATGAAGTGTCGTGGCAAACAATACCGACTATGTTCATTTTTTAGAAAACAGCGCAGGACATTTTGCAATAAAGGATTAAGAGAAATTTTACTTGCATATTTTTATGTTTGCAATATTAACCCAGTTGACCACAGTTGTGCGAATTTTTGAACTGTTATACAAGTAATTGACCCCCCCCCACCCTCCCTGCCTTTGTATTAAAGTAATACAACGAGCAAAAATCAACAGAGCCTCTGATTGGTACTGCACCGTGAAAACATGACATCAAACATTATTAAAATGCAAATGGCTAACTTACCACGATACATGCGATTGCTTATGACTTGCTGTCGCTTACGATATTAACACTCTGAAACACACGTGTGCATTGTCGTTGAGTACGTTTTGTCACCATGATCCTCTTTATACCTACCGGGATTGCAGAAAATGCTCTTGTCCCTAAGCAAGAACCGTTATTAAAAAAATCCTTTCCCAACTAAGAAAATGTTCAAGGCCAAATGTAATGTGATCACCCGACAGCAACAAAATACGCTGTAGATTCCTGCTGACACAATGCGGACCGCTAAGAAGCATACAGAATAATAGTGTTTAATTAGGTGCTTTATTTAAATCAATTCTGAAGTGAAAGTGTAAAATTGTATAGTTTTGCAGGATTCTCAAAAATAGCATTTCGAAAGCCCTTGGAACTCTTTTAGGGCTAGGCGCTAAGAATCGGTTTTAGATCCAGCGGAAGATCAATAAAATCAAACTCAAACTCTAAATATGCATGCATGCCCATGAGGCGAGACATTAACCTGTTCGAAAGTGTATGCATGGGACCTGACTTTTCCTTCCATCCCTAACCTCTAAACCTCTGCTGGTCCGTACATTACCGCTACATGGGACCTGACTTCTCTCACCCCTACCCGTACCTCTTCGATGGTCCACACACTGCCACTACATGGGAGCTGACTTCTCCTCCAACTCCTACTTCCTACACCGGCTCTGGTCCGTACACTACCACTACATGAGCACTGAATCTCTTCCAACCAATACCCCCTGCACTCTACCCCTCCGATGGTCCATACGCTGCCTTTATATGAGAGTTGACTCACTTCCCACCCCTACACCGACCCCTCACCTCTCCGCTTATCCGTACACTACCATCACATAAAAGCTGAATCTCTTCCAACCCATACCCGCACACCCTACCCCTCTGCTGGTCTGTACACTTCTACTATATGAGAGCTGACTCTGCCCCCACCCCTACCTCCAATTCCTCCGCTGGTACGTACACTGCCACACATGGGACTTGACTCTCTTCCCACCCCAACCTCTACCACATGCCCCTACGCAGGTCTGTACACTACTACTACATGAGAGCTGGCTCTCCCCCCATCTCTACCCTTATCCCTCGGCTGGTCCGTACACTACCATTAGTACTTACTAAAATTCGTGGCGTGACCCATCCATTATAACATTAGCATACGTACAGGAACCTCCTTTAGCTGCACTTTGCCGATGTCCTCTGACATATTGTCTCAGCCTATCAAATGCAAAAAGCCTATAAAAGAACCAGAGAAAGCCTTTCCATGGTATATCTGTAATCTGTGATTATTCATTCAGTCAGTCATATTCTTACAAAATAGCTCATGATTAAATAGATAACAGAAATTAGAAATTTGAGAGTGTACTTCTCATGTTCAGACAGTTCTGAATGGAAAGTAAAGTAATTTGACCGACCTTAGCGACGTAAGATTAGATTTATGGTGACATCATTTATTTTTGTCGATAAACCTTTTTTCAATCTTAGGTTTTTCTCACTTGCGTTTGGCTCTAGTTTGTACCGCTCAACTCGTTTTGCTTTTGTATTAGTGAAATCGGTGGTCACTTAGATAAGATATTGTGTATATTTACCCCTGAAGGTGGTGTTATATTGGCAAAGCATGGTTATATCCGGTAGTTTCGTTTTTGCGAAAATTGCAGCCAATTGCACGTAGATATGTTTACTTATTTTATCAATCACCCCGTAAACAGTGCGACGCTTATTAAAGGCCTACTTTCTGCGGCAACCAACAATTTCTCACTTTTTCAAACGTTGCAACAGTTGCTTTTAGTCGCAACCAAACTGGAAAGTTTATTTAAAGTCTTTGTCGAAAATTTGAAAAGACACCAAAAAAGTTGTTGGGGTAGGAAGGAAAAACATATTGTTACAAAAGTCTTGGGTAAATGGTGCAATCTGATTGCTCTATTCCCAAATGAATAGTTTTTCAATGTTGATCGGAGCACAAAAGTCGATAGATATTGGGGTTATTTGAAAGCAAAACGCCAGTAAAGTCACGTAACAAAGTATATATTGACTTATTTGATCAGCATGAAAATATTATTGACCTTTTCCTTTATGGTCAATAATACTTCATGATGACTAAAACTACGTCAATATCTTCTGATTATTACTCACCTGAAATGGCAGCCATAACAAGTGTAGGCTTGCAAGTTTTTCTGACTTGCCAATAAAACATGCAACGTTGTATGTGAGACGTGACGTAAGATACGGATTTCATTTGAAATGCAAGGTAGAAACAGCAGTCGTTTTTAAATAAATAATAGACGTTGAGGGAGAGGTTGAACAGATATAGGGGAAGTTGCGTTGCACAGATGTCACGGTAAGCGGCATTTCTAACGGGCATGGCGAACATCAAGTGATAAATGCATTGCCGCACAAAAAAGTGAATCACGTGCTTTTTCCTATTGCAAAAACTAAGGTAGCTTAAAGGATGGGAAAACCCATGGCGTCATTCAAGTTAAACTCAAGTCTAAATTTTAAAAAAAGAATGCGATGCTTTCTGCATAATGAGGAATATCACGGTTTATTATAAAATTTCATTAAACCAGAACAACGGACTGGCAGGCACACTGGATGTCCATTTTATTACAGACAGAAAAATTGCGGTCAGGAAAACAGCGATCTAATTTCATTGGTGCTCAGAAT
Source organism: Protula sp. h YS-2021 (assembly GCA_949752745.1). NCBI lineage: Eukaryota > Metazoa > Annelida > Polychaeta > Sabellida > Serpulidae > Protula > Protula sp. h YS-2021. The sequence continues at coordinate 25,690,081 of OX457026.1, read as the reverse complement.
ACTTACCTTCTATAAATTGATTTCTAACATCTCTGGTTCCCAGCATAAAATAATTACCCCTTCCCCCTCCTCCTCCTCCTCCTCCTCATCATCATCATCTTCTTCTTCTTCTTCGTCCTCCTCCTCCTCTTCTTCTTCTTCTTCTTCTTCTTCTTCAGTTTTGTCTCTTTTCCACTAAGATCTTACCCCAGCCCATCCCCTACTTCCCCACCTTTCACCCTGTTAACTGTTTCCGTTGTTTGTCTTTACTATTTCTTCTATGCGATATTTTATCTTTTCTTCTTTTTATTAATGCTTTCAATTGTAATGTAGAATTTTTTAAATAATATTTTTTATTCAATATTTAATTATTTATTTGTGTGTTTTTAGGTGGACATTTTGCCAGATCTACCGAGTGAACAGAAGATCAAGGTAATAGGGTTAAACACTGATACCTGTGAAGAAGATCTAGAAGATTTATTCGATAATCAATGTAAGGCGGGCAAGGTTGACAGCGTCGCGATCCACCGGAAAACGTCTTCTGCCATTGTCATATTCAGTCACCCAGAAGGTACTTTTTAAAAATTGTGTATGCATTTGACTTGACTCATTATGTGCCCATTTAGATCTGCCCTTGTGTCTTGCATTGGTTCGCAGTGACCGGTTACATGAAAGAACGACAAACCGGTGACTATGAATGCCCTTCACTTTTTAAAACCACTTCTAAAATCAGAGTGTCAAGCTCTAAAACTGTTAAAATACCAGTTTCAACCAAGCGTGGATACCTTTGTAAATTACACACCTAAACGTCTAACGTCAAAACAGCTCTCCTTTTTAGGAAGTGCGGAGTATTGGATGAAACTTATGCCCCTCCTTAAAAGAAATAAGTTCCAAAATTATTCCCCCTTCACATATTTTTCGTAACACATATGCCAAGTTTAGTTACAAGGGAAAACCGAGGGTGCAGAAATGAGAACAGTCAAATTTGTTGTGTGTGTATTTTTTCCTTTTTATGTCTTTTTTAAGATGCGGAAGCACTGCTAAGCAAGCACGACATTTTGTACGAAGGAGCCATGCTACACATTACGACTGCGGTAGATGAAGCCGCTATGCCCGAACAAGAGTTTGACCGCAGGGCTGTGCAAGTTGAAGGAGTCCCAGAAGACTATTCCTTGCAGAAGCTTCAGTTTTTATTTAGCAGCCCGAAGCGGGGTGGCAAAATCGAATCTCTTAATCGCGATGAGAAAACGGGATTTATTGTCATTACTTTCCGCTATCAGAAGGGCAAGAATAAATTATTTGCGACTATAAGAAAAAAAACACTATTTAAATTAGTAACCCATACATATTCCAAGTTCGATCAAACGTCGATTTGAGGTTGCCGCGTCGGTCCGACTACAACATTGTGATTGGTAGCGGTCACTGCATGGACTTGGTGCTAAAATTACCCCCTTACCACGTTTTATGCCAGGTGGCTAATCCACGTGTAATCAATGCAATGGTGTAATAACAGAGTGGCACAAGAGTAATTCACGATAACTCAAGGACCACTTGGTATCTTAGGTGTTATTTGTGTGTCCAAATAAAACACGGAGAAAGGGCATAATTTTAAGGCCAGCCGCGGTCCTTATTTAGAGACAATTTTGTTAAAAGAGCGGGTAATTTTCTTTTAGTACTCCGGGTTTCTCAGAGGGGTGGAAGTGGTTCTTTCAGAACATTACTTGACGTATGGCTAAAAACATACTCAAAATAACATAATTGAGGCATAATTTCAAAATCAACACTGCCCGTTTAAGGGTCGTTTCAAAAGTCATGGATACACATGGTAACCAGTTGGTACGGGAGTGTGTACCCACAACCACCCCCACGCTCGGACGATAACGGGTGGCCGGCAGACATCATTTTTGATCACAACTCTACCTCATTCATATTTTGCTTGTTTTTATTTATTTAGATGCTGAAAAAGTTGTCACTACACATACGTTTCGGCGGGAGAGCCAGACATTTATTGTGAACTGGTACACACCAGCCGAGGAAGAGCCGTGCGTGACTGTACGGGTTGGTGGTTTACCGGACAACATCGATCGTGAGTTCTTCGAGGACATTCTTGCAACGGCTGGTGTGGTCTCGGATGCTGATCAAGAAATCAAGGATGTTGCGTTTGGGGAGAACTGTGCAATCGTGACTTGTAACAGCCCTGCAGGTACTGGTGAATCGTGCAGCCTTGCATTATGTAAAACTTCTTAAATCTGAAGTGCAAAAAATCTATTTTTGTCATAAAAATAGGGGAAAAGTTTACCCCTTTAAGATTACAGTTCTATTCTGCTGCCATTGTAACCTCCGTGGCCACTCCCTTATCGCCAGCAACGGCAGTTGAAAGAAAATATTAATTCTCAAGCTGATATTCCAGTCTTCTTCGGAGATCAACAGGTACACTTCCTGTTTTTATGAGCACAGAAGATACGCGAAATGACTGTAAAAGTAATCATCGAGCATCTTGGTCAAGATGCACACATTAATATTCTATATCGCGCAATTTATCCTGATGTCATTTCCTGTAAAAGAACATTGTGCATAAAACTGATTTTTTTCACACAACGTATAATTAAGCCGTTGTATTTTTAACACCATGGCTAATGTATATATCAATAAGTGGAACTTTAGAAGAATCCGGTGTTGGGTGCAAGAAAGCCCCCCCCCCCCCCCTCTTTACAAAAAAAAAGCCCAACCGGACTTATTTGCACGCAAATAGTGTGTTCAAATAAGCCCCCCTTTTCATTCAGTTCCCCCTACTTTACACACCATTTTTCGTTCTCGGTCAGCCTGCCAGAACTATACATGGGATATTTTGTTCTGCGCGCGTGTTTTTAACCTGTGTTTGGTTAAAGACAAGAAACAAAAAAGAACATTTATCTGAAAGAACTTTTATTCTGTTATTTAAAATTCTTTGGCCAAGTTGCTTGTAATACTTCATGGGTCTATGCTTACATTTCTCCTGTTTTTTTTTCTTTCACTTTTTCCATCACAATTTACCAATTCCAGCATCATTATTTATTTATAGGGATATTGATAGAAATTAATTAATTAATTAGCTTCTTATATAGGAAAGGATTTGGATTCTTTGCAATACTTCTCTGGTTTTGCAATCCCATTTTCCTTCGGCAGATGCCAATTCTTCGGATTAGCAGGAAATAAGATTAAATACTTAACCCATTCTACCGCTGCATTTTGGCAACCTTGAACCTGAGGACCTTTTCTCAGGTTTTGCGTACGAGCAGTGAGATATAGTAATGGGGGATAAGTATTTCCTGTATTTTTTTCCAACTTATATCGATCACACTTCAAATTATATGCGTCAAACTTGAGCAGGAATGTGGTGTGTAACGTTCTGTTCTTATACTCTCTATTCTAATATTCTAGCAAATATTTCTTTACACAAGTCCGTGCAAACAAGTCCCACTTACACCTTTGGGGATTACAACCCCGCATAAGACTTATCTAGAGAAGGGGGCTTTAAGTTGAGGGGGTGCTTATTTGCACGTAATGGACAAATCAGCATTGGTGTGGTCAGGGGCACCAGCATTTTAACGGTATCTTGGTCATTTGTTAAAAATTCTTTTCGTTAATTGCCCAGTGTTTTAATATTTGCATATTTGTGTCCAGTTGCTGAATACTTGGTGAACATGGGACAAATTTCTGTTGATAATATGGAGTTGACATTTGAGAAGTTCATTGAAGAAGTGGTTCCCCGGAAGGAAGTTTTGGTGCAAAATGTTCCTTCTCACTACAAAGAAGAAGCATTGAAAATGTTCTTTCAAAACAAGAGAAAAACGAACGGCGGTCCTGTGACATCACTCACGATTGACCAAGAATCGAACACAGCACACATCGTTTTCGAAAAGGAAGAGGGTATGACGTTTTCAGTACTTTATATGCTTTCCGGGTAGATTTTTTTACCTCATAACTTGATACTTCCGGCCGATTTTTTCGTACTCGAACGTTTCTGACCAAGCCGGCCATTTCTTTGCGGTTTTGTTCAAAGAAACATACTTTCCCCATTTTTACCCGTTGTTTTTTGAGAAGAGACTTTTGTAAAAAGTTTAGTTATCTATCCTCCACGAACATGTACATAATTTTAGATGCCCGTAACATCGTTGAACAAAGGACATTCCGCAGAAAGGACGGAGTAGAACTCCATGCTGTCTGGTTCACCAGTGCTGATGGTAAAGTACCAGAGGGAGAAGAATACGCCAATCCAAGAAGCGTCGAAATATCCGGATTCACAGAAGCTGTAGATGGCGAAGATTTAGAAGATTTCCTAGAAAATATGACAAAGGAATGCGTTAAAGAAATGTGGTTTGAAAAGGAGAGTCGTGTGGCCGTAGTCACATTTGAAAATCAGTCAGGTATTATATATATATATATATATATATATATATATATATATATATATATATATATATATATATATATATATATATATATATGTATATTACACAGTTACAACTTTCTGTAAATATCTGCAAGTATTTTTGAGATATATTGATACCTTGGATCAACAGCGTGTCAGATAGAACTGCCTTAAGCCATCGTATTTCGGAAACTGTTACATATTCTCAGCAGTTTTCACCTCGTTTTTGGACTCTTAAAAGAAGTTTTAAAAGGGTAACTGTTGTACTGTGCACATTCATCCTGAATTTAACGCGACAGTTTAATGTTAATTGTAACTGTCTTTTTTCAAGTGGGGATGTTTCGGTACACAAATTCGGTCTATACTAATTTTCAACCTTTTAATGGTTGTATTTGGACGCGACCAAATCTTTATCGCAACGCTGGATGGATGTCGGGAATTGGATGCACATGAAAGTCATATGAACATCTTTTCCCAGTGTTTTTACAGATTTTGGGCACACAGCCAAAAACAATTTCACTAAAAATGGTAGCCATGATAGATCTTTCAAAAATTAAAAATGCTGTTGTTCACTTAGTTCTTATTCTATTAATTTAATCAATATCGGAATTAATATCGGAATTAATTCTTTGTATCCTCGGATCGCTGAATGGATGATTTATACAAAGCAATAGAATGAAAACGTGTTTTCAATATTGACAAGTGAAATTTTGCATTAATTTGCAGCAAATGGAAACTATTGTTTGTTATGAAGGTGCCGAGAAGGTACTGAGCTATAAAACTCTCCGTTTCTCAAATATGGTACTCAACGTAAAGGCAAAATTCGAGAAAGAAGCTCCTGTGGCAGCAAAAAAGGAAACCGCAAGCGAACGGACCAGTCAAATCAAACCTTTCATTGAAGTGACAGGAATTAGTCCAACCATATCAGAAGACTTCGTCAGACTTTTCTTTGAAAACAAAGACCGAAGCGGGGGCGGTGAGATAGAGGAAATGAAATACGACGGATTAAACGGGCGCGCTTTCATACGCTTCAGAAATGAATCAGGTAGATTCCAATGTGACACGTTCTATTCCTCCCTTCCCCGCCATCAAGTAGGCACCCACATGCTGGAGGGATTCCTGTGCCCGATTCATTGAACATATTAAAATATTGCCAGAAACGTTTGTTTCGACGCATGGTTTAAGGAGAAGAAGGATTTCAAATGTATCTCTTCAAAATACATTCCGGGAAACCTTAGTCAAAGTCGGTAAATATTTGTTGTTTCGCATAATTTCAGAACTCCTTCTAAGTCACACAAGAGTGTTTCACGTTTTTACTTCCTCCATAGATATCCCATGAGTTTCAACAAGCAACATGGACCCCCCTTCCCCACCCCACTACTCTACCGAGATCCACTGACAGTTACAGATATCCCCAGTCAACCCTTCCCAACCGTAGGGGGAGGGCACGCAGATGTGAATTGATTACCAAACGTATCTATGACCTTTTAAAGCCACCTCTAAGCGCGCAGTACGGGGCGTGAGCACACATATCCTTGGCCGAGTTCAGAACTTACTCCGTTTTATTACAGTTTAGCCTTCTCACATACCTAAGTACTCCTTTATTTTAAAAGCTATTAAAATTGTGAGTTATTTTCACATTTGTTGTTTTTACTGTAATCCGAGTCTATGGGTAACCACCCCTCTCGCGTAACATTTTCACTGAAATATTATGGTTTTCATATATTTTTATATATTGATCCTGCGATAACTCACTTTATCCGTCTCTGTATAGTCAATAAAAATGCATTAGTCTGTTTAAACATAGATGCTCAGCGCGCTCACAAGAAATCCTTAGAAAACCAACTAATTTTGGATGATTGCAATCTTCGCGCAGACATCAAGTTTGTCCCGCAGATACCAGAATTGAACACCTGTGCAATTGCGGTATCAGGTACGATCTATTTCAGAAATAAGATTTTTTAACAGACATCTCACTTCTTATGTGTTAGGCTATTTTTTCTCTAAATAAAAATACCTAATAATGTGTTAGACTATGTTTTGTCTACATAAAAATACACAAAAATTCGACCTGACGACATTATTGCCTTATATCCAGATAGTTAAAAATTGTGCAATCAGCAGGAACTCCTCTTTTACAAGGTTTAGATGTGCTGGTTTAAATGGCAAAACTTTTTGTAGGGGTCCCGGCTGACTACGAAGATGAGTATCTGATAGACCTATTTGAGAACAAGCGATTTGGCGGCGGAAAGGTCGAGGACATTTATACAGATGCCAACCGGGTCTCTTTTGTGACGTTTGTCAGCCCTGCAGGTAAGGGCGGGGCAGAGAAATTTCAAGCACGGGTGGTTTCCTAGCAGAGAAACAACGAGTGACTACGTCACGAGCGTGTTTCTCTCCACTCCGGAATGGCTGAGTGATGCTGTTTGAGATTGGTCCAAAAGCCAAATAAAGCTAATTATGTTTTCTTAAAGTTAAATAGTTCCTGAACCTCAGCAACTAGCGTTAACTTATCATGGTTTTTCACATTTGACTCGGACTTTGACGAGTCAAAACTATTTACTGTGGGACCAGTTTTGACAGAGTTCATATTTTCACTGTTATCATCATAATTTATCATCCAGATGCTACTCGAGTACTCACAATACATAAAAAAGAACCAATCAAAATGGAAGAAACAAAGCTGCGAATCGAAGCGTTAGCCTGTCCTGTTACTACGACCTCTCCCCGAGAAGACGAAGAACCGAGGCGAATATTCGTAACGGTATTTTTTCTTTTCATTTCTTATACAGTATTAGTTGCAGTATTATTTGCAGTATATTTAGCTAAATGCAAATTATACACCAGAACCCCAGGATACGACCACCCCGCAAATACGACCACTTTCGCCAGAACCGAATTTCATCCATTCATTTCTATTATAACGGAACCCCGCAAATACGACCACTCCGCAATTACGACCAAAGACCACTTTCTTAGTCCAAAACACACTTTCTACCCCGCAAATAAGAACATTGTTTATTTTACCTATGGGGTTCACTTAAAATTTGAGTAAACAAGACACATGCATGCCATTTGGGGGGGGGGATTAGGCAATTCTCAAAGCAAACATCAAATAGAGTAGGGTCCATATTTAAAAGAAACAAAAAACGTTTGGTGACACCTTCTGTATATGAATTGCCTTTTGATTATGGAGATCTGTTGGAAATACATCAAGTGCAATTGATCATACTAAATTTTAATTGCGCTTGTAACTCCCGCTTTGGACCTCATCTTTGGATTTTAACTCTGACTTTGAGTCAAAACTGCAATTGCAATAGGTCCATTAAACCCCAATTGTTTCGACGTATGTGATTTGGGATCCTTGTTGTAAATACAGTGTATCGTTGTATATATCAATTGCATCAGTATAAACTGAGCTCAACTCCGGCTCTCGATTGGTTCCTGATTCTGTATATAAACGCTAATTTTACTCGCCATAAAATGCAAAATAAAAAGACATAAAAACAAAAGAAATAAATTTCTGATGAAAGACGTAAACGAAAAGATCTTTTACTTCAAGATAAAGTGGAGTTAATTAATATTAGTCAAGGACAAATGTTTGTTATTTCTTATTCACCAACATTCCAGAGTTCATTATGATCCAATAATGCCCCAATATGGGACAACTTCCTTGGAACCCCACAAGTAAGACCACCTCGCAAGTACGACCGCTTTAGTCCAGTCCCACAGGCTGTCGTATTTCCGGTGTTCTGGTGTATGGTTGTCACATTGTTAACACGTCTTGGTACAAAATAGTTAAATTTATGGTAACCACATAGCAAGTACATACATTGAACACGTGATTACCATATGTTGATGACATGCTGAAATTTTTTGTATGGTTACCACATAACCAGCTAACGATTGATATGTGTTGGTATATGCTTTCCGATTTATAATAAAAGCGTAAGCATGTTTAGCCGTGTGCGTTTACCACATGTTTGCGTTGTGGTTACCATAAGCCAAAATGTGCTTATTATGACTATCTGGTAACCATATAGTTGACCATACATGTTAAACATCCCCATCGCTACAGCAAAAAGCAACTTTCATATTTTACAAACACACATTTAACAGGATGCTGGGCAACACTGTAGAAAACAGCCTAGAAATACTGAAAGAAGTTAGCATAACTTATTTTAAAGTTTTACAGCCCTATTTAAATCCTTTCAAAAATATTCCACAAGAAGTACGGTTCCGAAGATTAATTTCACCCAACTGTAAAAGATCCACAAATACAGAGATAAAAAACAAAAACATTATTTTAATGCACACGACATTTCACTGTTGTTCCTCAGCTACTATCCTTTAAGAATACCAGCTAAGTTTTTCGTTGAAGTCTCCCAAGTATTAAGACCGACGAAGGCCATTAAGATTTAAAGTTAAAGAAGGCTTTAAAGGTGTGAGGCTTTCAAACGTCTTCCAGGGTTTAAACTAAGAGAAGTTCTTGTAAGGTGTGAGGTCATAGCAGACCTTCTAAAGTTGAGAACAAAAGATAGTCTTTTAAGGATTTGATCTCTTTTAATGTAAACCTCAGAACGCCTTTAATTCCTGATATTGCATGTGTACTTTCTTGTAGTATCTGTTTATTTCTTGACTTACCTTTAAGTCTCTGAATGATCGCCGGTTTTGCTAAGGCAGCTTAAGTCTAACTGTTTAGTTAAACCAGCATGAAATGGCTAATTATATTACACTATTTCTTTTCATTTTATCCTACAAAAATATTCCCTACTATTCCTTGTGCTTATAAATAACAATAATTACTAAATGTACAACCAATAAAATTTCCAAACCATTGAAATAATAATCAAATAATCAACTCTTTTCATAACTAAATGATCTTTTCAGTAATTTCTTATTTCTTCTCAGAATATTCCTGAAGATTGTGATAAGAAAGACCTGGTGAAATTCGTGGAGTCTAGCGAGATCTGCCGCGTCACCGATGTGACGTACAGTCGCACACCAGGAGAAGCCGTCATTGACTTACTTGAACCGCCAGGTAACTATCCAGATTGCGTTGGCTATTGGCAATACTAGCAAATGCACTCTGAGTTTTAACATCACCACGAAGTAAGTGGTACTTTATGAATACCGGTGCATTATCAAGCCACCATGCCCCGGTTTTCCATTCATTTGAATGGTTAGAATATACATAGACAAATATATTTAATCTTGTAATCTTACCTTGTTTTAAATCTATTTTGATATATTTAAATATGACAAAGTTTACAACTGAAGACTCAGTGAGTCCATACAATTGAACTTAATTTAATAAATTTTCCAACGATATTTTTGCAGAAATAACTGACGAAAGATTTTGCACATTTAAAAAATTTTAGCTAAAACAGTTGAAATATTCAACATTTCAGTATCTCATAACGTGTAACATTCCTAGCTGCAAGTATCCCAATCTGCAGTACGGTATAAGTGCAGGTGGAATACTTGGAAAATTTGCAAAAAAATCGGCAAAGCTTCCGGAAATTTTCTGTAGAACAGCCCTACTCTTTGTAAGCATTCCAAAGTATAGCCCAGAAATGTGTTATTTGCACAATTATCATGTTTTACAAAGTTTATCAATTCTTTTAATTTACTACGCTGTAGTTTGACTCCTTTTGCAGACCCAGTATGACTCGGTAAAGGGAGCAGCTACACCAATGCCGAGCCCCGACCCCATGTCCACCAACAAAGAAATGAAACAAAAGTTTTCAACTCCTTCCACATTAGGTTTTCAACCCCTTCCATGTCCCCACCCCCGCCCTCCCAAGAAAAAGATGACAGTATTTTTATTAGGAGTGGCACAAAAATTGATTAGTAAAAATCCAGTTATTTTCTGTGGCCTGCATACACAATGTGACACATGATCATTCAGCATAGAGGTCACAACGTTACTTTGCCCATTGTCAAAGTGGGTTGTTCCACTTTTAGGATTTGTTGTCTCTGAGAGTTCTCACTTTAGGCTATTGTATGCTTTTATTTTTAAAATGGACTAGTTTTATTCCCATAGTAACAGTTGATTTGCAACTAGGACTCTCAAACGTTTAGAATAATTGAAATACCGGACAATTTTTCGAAGTGAAGCTCGTAAAAGTGCAATTTAGCGTTCGAAGTACTCCTATACAACGAGCTTGCAAAGCTCCCAGAATTGGTGAGAATATTTGCGCAATGTTTGTTATAGAAGGAGAAGATCCCTGGGAGCACTTCCGCCTCCGACCACTCTGTGGCAAAATGATGACTGTGCAATACGTAAAAAGATCACGCAGCGTCGAGGTAACGGTAATAAAGAAAAAGAAAGGCAGTATAAATAATAGTTATAGAAGTAGTAGTGATAGTAGTAAGAGCAGTAGTGGCAGTAAAAGTAGTAGTGATAGTAGTGGCACTAGAAAATAAGAAGCAACAACAACAACCCAATAAAAATGGGAATAAAAGGAAACGCGATCTAGTGAGAAATAACCTTTTTCAGACAATGGTATCCGTTCTTTAGTGAACAGCTGTTATGCATTTACGTTTACACCAATTTTAGTTAACAATGGTATTCGTACTTTTATGAACAGGTTAAAGTGTATTGACTTGATTGGAGAAACTGCCGAATTTCTTAATTATTATGATTCTATTATTGTCAATTTTCAACGTTTTCAGAATATTTAAAATACCTAAGCGCGTAGTGGTTGCACATTTACATGTACAGAAATTTCTACAATGTGTTTTCATGACAGGTATTTGGTATTAAGAAGCTATCGAAGTCAAAACTACAGCTGTACTTTGAGTCAGAGCGACGTAGCAACGGTGGCCAAATAGAGAACATTACCCTCTACCAGGAATATGACTGTGCTGTTGTTACGTTTCATGAGGAACACGGTAAAATGCTATGTGTGATTAATAAGGGTACAGGAAGGCTTTGGATATCGAACTCACTGTAGGCAAGAATTACGGTGTTCTTCGGTGTATGCCTCTTTTTCCAAAAGCAATCGCGTTATTTTCTTTCAGAGTTTAAGAATTACGTGCAGGATAGTCCCTATAAATCAGGTAATGCATGTTTTTGTACTGAATCTCATAATTATATAAACTACTTGCACAAGAATATAATGCTCAATTTTATTTATTTTGGCTATGTACAGTAACGGTTACATTCATGCAGGTTTAGATCATTTAATACATTTTCATTTGACAAATACTGATTTGACTGCTGGGCTGCCGGCCACCATTAAAATGAAAGAACCGACCATTTTGACACTTCCAACGTACATTGCTTTAATTGATAACACTCAGCAACTTAATAAAAAGCAAAGCATTTCGTTGAAAATATCTACAGATCTATGTTTATTTTGTCATACAATGTCTAATGATACTAGACAAGTGAACGCAGTTTGTATTCAACATGTTGATGATCAATGTCGCATTGAGTGTACCATTCCCCACTCATTTTTTCAACTATCACCGTAGGTGGTGCACTTTTTGAGCTGATTAATATCATATCCATTTTGGCAAAATTTTATCCAAATCAATTGCCTTAAAAGTCACGTTCTGTAAAACAACTTCATTATAGTTCGCTGTATTTTCTTGGTGATCGTCGACTTCGCAACTATTTTGTTAAAGTTCTTTTGTAATGTCAATAAGTTACGCATGTTATACTTACTACAGTAAAACCTACCTCCGGACAAACCTGTATAATGGGGAAAATTCCCTAATTCGGACAAAATATTTCAGTCCCAATTTTGTAAATTCGGATGCCCATATACCGGAGACAATTTTTCATAGCTAATTGTAGGTTTTACTGTATGGATAACCCATGTTATTCGGACAAGCAATAAACGGATCTTTCAGTGCTGTATGTGTGTTACAAGATAATGTTAATAACAACGTGCAATAACAAACATGAATACTTATGTTTTCGAACTGTCTTATGCCGTAAGGCTTATCTTAGTCCAAAGTGGCTTATATGTTTAAACATCACGTATTGTTCATTCGAATTGTCAGAGAAATTAACTGAATAACATTGTTAATCAAAATTAAAAATGGAAAGAAAAAGAGAAATATCATTGAGTAAATCTTGTTGAAGGATATGTTGGAATATTATATGGTGCTGGGCCCTCAGCTTTGTTGTTTGTGTACCAATTATCTGCTCATCCTTACCATCAACAGTTTAGGCGTGGGGGTTTGGGTCACGTATAGTTTTTTGTGAATGGCGGGGAGGGGCACTAAACGAGAAATAACGTTAACTTCTGATTTTTTTCATAGGTTACTACAATAAATCGTTCAGTTCAATTTTCATCCCGTTATGAGATTTAATGATAATCTCATAATCAGGGGGGTTAGATTGCCTCCATTACCAATAATTATTTATTTAATTGACAAATCAAGCCATTACTACAGTACCTGAGTAATCGGACATCTTACTAATTTGGACAAGTTTTATCAGTCTCAATACTGTCCGGATTAACCAGGGTTTACTCTATAGTACACATATGCATTACAATTTAGTAATACAGTAAACCAAGCAATGCATTTCATTTGCTTTGGAAAAAGCAGTTTTAAAGACATTTAAGCAAAACATATTGCATTAAATGCGCTTGTTAAAATGCAATACCTGCAGCTATCAATTGGATTAGTTGCTTTACGATATCTTTTAATGGCTTGCAGTGGTAAAACGCGTGCTGCAGAAACCAGACCACGAAACAGACAAACAGTCCCTTACTCTACGGCCGCACCTCTCGTGTCTTGGGATTCTTCCGGAAAGCTTCGATTCAACAACTCCTCCGAAGCAAATTCCAGACGACATTCACATCTCTAACATCAACCCGAAAGTGTTACAGTACATTTGCAAATTTAAACAGGAGGAAATCCAGGCACAACTGGAATCAGTCCATGCGCAAGTTATATGGCCAGTAAAAGGCACTGTACTCACATTAAAATTTATGATTCCAACGGACGAAACTCACTTCACTGAAGTGGTCAAAACTTGGAAAGCTACAGTCGAGAAGCGCGTTTTTGAAATTAGCAATTCGTTTGCATCAAAACAAGTTGACGTTCCAGAAGATGTGTTAGAAACATTTAAAACAGTTGATATGAAGCAAAGGAGCACACAGCATTTAGAGGTCACATTTTCCGAAGAACAACATTTAATTGAGATCACAGGTGTAAAGGAAGAAGTGGCCCGCATCTCAGCACAATGCTACAAGGTGATGCTCCCTCTGTTTCCACTTCAGATGGAGGTTTAAACTGTTATATTTATGCTACCAAATGTGACTTGTTCGACTGAACCATTTCTTTATTTAATATTCTATATTTCGAATCTTTTCTGTTTTTCATACTTCTTGTTTCATGACTCTTATTGACTTGCGTTTTTCACCTGATAACAAATCATATACCTCAGCATTTTATGTATGATTTTGATTTATCTTCTTTGAGTGTTTAAAGTACTTCACTTATTATCCTTTTTAGGAATTAAATGTTTGAAACCTGTATGTGTACTTAACACTATTTTTTGGTTATATGTAGATATATTACACCAACTACTTGTGTTGGCAAAACAGAAGATTTTTGTAAAATATTTAAAAATTTATTTTAAAAACTATTTCATTTTAGGAGATTACAAATGAAGTCTCAAAGCTAAAGAGAATGGCCGAACGAACTCAAGACACAGTCTCTATGGCAGACTTCCAGCTTCGGTTTATTACCGAAACAGGCAGGCTTCAAGAAATTCAAAAGAAATTTGATGATTTTAAAATCACAACTGGATCCAGGTCTATCACTTTTGAAGGAACGAAGACTGATGTTGTGAATGCCAAGGTATGTATTATATTTTTTTTTTTGAAATGTATAATAAAGCTGCAAATTCAATGCCATGTGCAAAAGATTGCGACTTTAATTTGACCTTATTCTTTGTTTTAATTTTTCTGAAAATTGACCAGACAAAAGTGAAAAATCTAGAGTTACGTGTTATGGCAGCTTATTATTTATTAATATTTTTCTCATTTTTTTAAAATTGCAGTTGCAAGTTCTAGAAATAAGTAACGGTATCCACAAACAAGAGCACCAATGTGAAGAAAGTGTAAAACATCTCCTTATGAACAAGGCGAACAAGGAATATGTATCAAACGAACTTGCAAAGCAAGGAATGAAAGTGGTCATTTTCATAGAGGAGGAAGGCACGCTTGTGCTTATGAGTCACGATGCTGAAACACTAAAGAAAGCACAGAAAGAACTGCATGCTATTGTAGTGCGGAAAAATATCCCAATATCAGAACAAACCATGTCGCTTCTTAGAGACCAACAGTGGACTTATTTTATTGAGGAATTAATCCGGCAGTTCAAGAACGAAATTTATATTAAAGTGCCAGGAACGTAAGTTAATAAAATAAATGTGTAGTTCAAAGCTTTTAACAGTGATCAAACTGAAGATTTTAGATTTATTTAGCTACACGTTTAATTTTTCATCTCTTAACTAAATATATACACAGTACAAATTTGCATTTATAAATCTATTTATGTCTCGTATAAATAAAACTTCCTCTTCCCTTCAAATGGGTTGCATATTCACTCAAGCAAATGATGTACAGCAATAACTACCGAATAAATATCACCTAATAATTAACAAAACACTAATGTTTCAATTTAATTACGTTTCATGGCACTTCCTTCCCACATTCAAGATTATCTGAAGTACAACTGACAGCTCTTGAAGGGAGAGATAAAGATTGTACAGCAAAAATAGAGGCATACTTTGATGAAAACGCCACAATAGAAGGGCATATAGTTGCAGATAAAGGACATATCAGGCTCCTCCAGTTTGGATCTGTTCATCGAGTTCAACAACAGTTTAACGTACAGATTCATTTCGTTGTAGATGACAACAATTCTGGTAACGATTTGTTGGACTGCAATATTGATATTATATATAGAATTTCAGTGGATTAGTTTAGTGATTGAATTCGGTCGAGATGGGACATGTAAAACTTGTTTAAATTTGTACATGAAATTCTGGAAGACACACACACACAGACACACACATACACACACACACACACATATATATATATATATATATATATATATATATATATATATATATATATATATATATATATATATATATATATATATAGAAATCGTGATTAGCGGCCCAAGACCGGTCATGGAGAAGGCCTCTGATGAAGTACAGCGATTACTACAAAGCATCATCTACAAAGAGTGTATAGTAACACAGCCTGGCATGGCGCAATACTTTTCGCAGTCACGCGGCCGCAATTTATTATCGTCATTCGAGTCGAGTTACAAGGTAATTACATTTTCTATTATCGAACTGTATAACGGAATACTCAAATCGACGCATTTTTTCATTACTCTGCAGTGGAATTTTAAAAAAATAAACGCAAATTAAATGTGTTTAAATTCTCTTGAGTATAAGGGAAAACTAGCAATATGATTTTTTTCTGAAGTTAATAAAACTATAATGAAACATCTGTATAGTGATATCTATAAAGTATGTATGTCTGTGTCAAAATGAATTTTAAAATTCAAATTATATAAAGACTAGTAATAAGCAATGTGGTACGTTCAACGAAATCAACTATGCCCCCACAATCTTGCTCCAAAATATCGCTCAAAGGTTGCGATTGAACCAAACTGTAAGGATGGCACGATAGTTCAACCCCGCCTTCGTAGTAAATCCGAGGAGGAAGCAAGTTGCAATGGCGTGCGAATTGCCTTAACAAAACGTGACATCACCGAGAGCGCTAGTGACGGAGTCTTTCTTTCAATACAGAATAGCTTTAAACATGAGCACCCCCTTTCAGTTCAGCTCCTTGAAAAGGGTGAGAAACCATTTGTGATATTGTATTAAACTTCCCAGATGTAAATTGACAACATTGTATCTTGAACGCGCACTTAAAAGGCTCATTTTATCACTTCGATTTAAATTTAAGCATTATTGAAATAATATATTAAGACTAGGCATATTGGGGTATTGTCAAAGACGTTTATTTTACTAATACGTAAGATCTGGTAATTAATATGCAAATTGCAAAGATTTGTTATTTAAATAAGGATATGGTGTTTAATATACAACAAGTGTGAAGGCCAACGATCTTCTTTTGACAGATATGTATAGTCTAGTAATTATTTAATATTTAACACTAGTTTTCTTAATTCCTATTTTCAAGTCTTTATTGCTGTTAATTCAGTGACACTCTAAATGAATATAAATACCTTCAGTGTTTTCTTCCATGTCAATCTCGTCCTTTACTAAATTAAAATCAATTCTTCAATGCCGATATATTTGATATTATCATTTAATTCATGTGTCATTTATTTTGTCAATTATTTAGGCGGAGAAGCTGTAAAAAGGGAGTTACAGCAACAAAAAATGTCTTCTAGCAGATTAATAGCTGGAAGTGCTTTTGGTACTAAAGCTGGACAACTGAAAGCAAAACATCTTGTTCATTGTGTTGTGCCTGACTGGAAAACGGGTAAACAGATTTTTAAACATTATGTGCAAAATAAAATAATTCTTATTAAAATATTTACATATAAGCAGTGTTTCACTACTGTAGGAATGTTAAAGCAAATGTGTAGAAGTTCATCCTGAATCCTGTTTTGTACATTTAGACTTTCTTTGTGTGTGCTCATATTGTTCTGAAGGTGACAGCGAAGCAGGTTTCTTTTATGAAGCAGTGTACCAGGGCCTTAAAGAAGCGGCAAGACTTGGCTGTGTTACTGTCAGTATACCTGTAGATTTTGCTCCTACGATCCCCTTAGACGCTCAAATCACCCAAATTTTAAAAGCCACCAGGCAAGTTTAAAATATGCAGCATGAATGTTTTTAAAACTACCTTGGTTCAAAATCATGAGGGTTAACATTACAGGGGTTACATTCGAAGGCTGCGTGTTTAAACTCCAGTGAGGAGTCATCCTGTAACTTCATCTTTTTTATTTACCCTAAGGGGTAAAACGTAACTCCAGTTTTCTGTGATTGCAACGGGAGAAGCGCAGATCAAGGGTCTTGATGTTTCATGGCTTGTAGTCATACCCACTGAGAAGGGCACCTGAAGGCTTATACTTTATGTTTAGTATTTTGTGCCCAACAGAGATTACTCTGAACGATTTCACAAGCATACAACTGTAGCTGACATTGAAATATGCACAAAAGACAGTAATGCCGTTAAAATAACAAAGCGGATGATGTGCAAGGAATTCGTTACTTTAAAAACTGCTGGTATGCCTCATTTTAAAGAAGGTAATTCTTCATAATTGTTTGATCTTCGTATAAGTTTTGTAAAGCGGTTGTTAAGTAGTTAGCAAGAATTAACCAAATAATTCAATAAATGCTGTCATTTTTTTACCATATATAATTGACTGACTTACTTTGAATAGGTTTACAATTATTTTTCTCGCTGAGATAAATCATTTCATAATCAGATGCGGGTATTAGCTTTTTGTTTATACTAACATGAACTGAGCAGATCACGTGCACTTTTCTACAGGCTGTTGATCTGCCAAGATGATCTATATTTATCCGTACATCATAACTTGCTTTAAATAATTTCAGATATAGATGGCAGGAACTAATAGGTTTTAATTGCATGTTGATTTCAGAAGAAACCCTTTTAAAAGCTGGAAGCAGCCCAAATAGCTTAGAAACGCTGGAACGAATTACTATTGAATTAGTTAGAGGAGAAATCGCGAATTCAAAGGTAGTGTTTCTTGAGACGCGTCATGGACAATGAGTTTCATTAGTCATTACACTTGTGTCAACTATATTTTAGGTGACTGCATTGGTATATTGATATTTTGCTTCCTATGCCAAGTAATATTGCATTTTACATACACAGTAAGGAAAAATAACAGCCCCTGACATTGATGTATTTGTGAAAGTGAAATTTTTACTTGAATTCATTGCATAAAAATAACAATAAAAGATGCATTTTAACTCAAAATATTACACAGCAAAATTACATTGCAGTCTTTTGTAAAATGATACCACAGATGGAGGTAGTCGTGAACACAACATCAAGAAATATGCAGTTAAATACAGGTCCGATATCGCGATCGATACTCCATAAAGGCGGTGATAAGCTCCAACATGAGTGTAATGAGGTACAACATCAGTGTTATTGACAAATAACTGCGTTCTGCATCCATGATGATTTAATGTAAATCCATGATTTAAGACTTTCCAAATAATTTTTAATAAGTATTTTTCCTCCTTGTTGTGTTTATATATGTATTCAATTTATGGATAAATCATTTGTTTTGCAAATTTAAATGGTGAAATTTAATGATGAAACAATATATTATATAATGATAAAATCCTTGTTAATGTAGTCAATTTATTGTTTATTGCTCTTACCTCACAAATAAAACGAAATTTCAAACAATGATAACAAACATATAACAGTTTATGTCACCAATTACACAGAAAAATGTTCAGGTGGCATAACGTGTAAGCATTCAAAATACAGTTGTCTTAACTGAGTTGAGGCAGTTAAGTCCGAATGTGTTAGGCAAACCGTTTCAAAATAAAAAATGAACCAAAGCAGTTTCAAAAATTAAAGACCGTGTAATGCATAATGGAACCAATTAGGCAAAACAACAGAGAAAAGTTTAAGCAGTACAAGGGTATAACATACAAGGGTATGTTATATACAAAAGGGTATATACAAAAGAATGTTAGTGAATATACGAAATTATGTTTGTGTTTTAGCAATACCAAGTTCTATTCTGTGTTAGGCTTTGAAGCAAAGAGGGATCGCAGAAGCTGAACTTGGCCACGTTATTGCTTCCAGCGGCGGAAATCTCCATTGCAAGAGGGTTTACCACGGGGCGCTTGATCTCTACGTAGCTGACAATGACGCTCCATGCAAGGTTTAGGTTATTTATTTGCAAAAAATTTAAACTGTCAGATTTATAATCAACATAAGTGTAAAATACACATTGAATCATTTTTTGTCAATCCAATTTGTTTTGCATGCAAATGCAGAATCAGAGAGCGTAAGTTATAAATTCAATAATGTAATTGATCAATAATGTAATTGAGTTTGTATGCATACTTTAGATACTTGGCAACTTTATCTGGAATTGTCTTCAACAAGCGCACACAGAGAAAAAAACATCAATTGCTTTTCCGGCGCTTGGGACGGGAAATCTGTCATTCCCGAAACAATATGTGGCTGATGTGATATTGCGGTCGGTTGCTAAATTCAGCAAGGCAAATACCAAAACCTCGATAAAGAGAGTAGAAATTGTATTGTACCCAAAGGATACCGAGACTATAAAGGTAATTAATTTGAAATGACTATGTGAATGGGAATTTTAATTTGAATTGGTTTCTATCATGCAGCATCATCTAACTGTATTGCATGCCATGTCGTTTCTAAAGTCAATGATTAGATTTATTGCTGACATATTTAGTAAAAAACAGATGCATAGTCATTTAGATAAATGTATCCGACTGAACTGTGTTTGCAAAATAAAACACATCCTTTCACTATCAATGCTTTACCTCGAAACAAACAACACCATTAATTGAAGGTGGGTCCGCCAAAATGTTCAACTATATGAATATATAATTATGTTTAATTGTTTTCATTCTCCATTACGAAGGCATTTATGGACGTGATGGCAACACATAGAAGCAAAAGCACGTCCGGTCCAGGCACCATGCCAAAGACACGTAGAGTAAAGATTAAATCGCAAACTAAACTCCAAGCTGCGCGTTCGGTTAAGCGCATTGCCCATAAGGGTATTGATATAGAGGTAGTTCAGGGAGATATCACAGATGAGACGACTGATGTTATTACTTACAGCACGGACAGGCAATTAAGTTTCGGTAAATACTATGGCTCTTTTTTTTTGGTACAACGGCTTTATAATTATTCTGATATTGTCATTTTCTTATCTTATATTTACATAATAATACATAATAATGGTGTGATAATAATCACAGTAAGAATAATATGAAACAGAAGACTGATGAAAGAAGAAATCTGTATCACTAGTTGCTATAACCTACAAAATGGTAACTATAGATTATCAATAATCAATAATCATCAGACAAGCACGTCTACATATTGACTCTGATAACTTCTTACTGGATGACATAAATAAGACCTTCAACACATAATTAAGAGCCTGAAAACAAAGCTCCAAAATAAAATATATTTTAATTTATTATTTTCTTAGGATCACAAATTGGCAAAGTTCTCAAAAAGAAAGCTGGCGATGCGTTTACAGAGGAATGCAAAAGAGGTGAGAGTTTTCCATTAGCGCAATAGCATTGTTTTCGTGTAATAACCTACTTACCTGGTTTGTCTTAAGTTTATTACCTTATAATTAGTTTTGTGTTTAAAAGAAAGTCACGAGATTATGCTCATTTGTGTAGCTGGTATTAACCAGAATTATATATGATACAGTACATGAATACTTGCTTCTGTTAAGATGTTTCTAACGTAAAACATTTATGTACTCACGTTTTAGCAAAGATGACTGGTCATATTGTGATAACGAAGGCTGGAAATTTACCGTGCAAGCATGTTATTCATATTGATACGCCATCTGATGCTACAGAGTGGAAGTCAAGAATAGCTAAATGTCTTAAAGTTGCCGAAAGCTACAAACTTCAGTCAATTTCTTTTCCAGCATTAGGAACGGGTAAGCTTTGTCAGCATATTTTCTAGTCTGTCGATATTAAAGAAAAAAATCGAATGGTCATTTTATTTACTTGCGTCACTATCACCACGCAATCGATTGTCAGCCAGATAAGATAAGGTAAGATAAGATATTTCGAAACTTGCAGCCGTTCAGGTTGAATTGCGTTCGAAGATACAGGGTAAATATGCGACGGATATTGTGATCACTTATTAGATGTTTCAAAATATCTATTGTTATCTGTTGTTCTCGTTGTTAGTTGTTCGGTATTCATTATTTTTTAAGTTTAAGAATTTCACGCTGTCTATAGGTTAAAATATAAAGTCACTGAAAGTTGAACAGCGAGAAGGGGATGAAGGAATTTTTGTATCGCCTTGTGTTTACATTTGGGATTGGGTATTGTTTGGCTGTCCTCCGTGTGTACGATGACTGTCTAGGGCTTGGTAGAAGTTTATTTATTTTGTCGGTGCTAGCTTGAATTTTCTTGAAGAACTTTTTACAGATATCTCTTCTTCTTTCCTCAAGTGTTGCAAGGTTGAGTAGTAGCAATGACTGGTCATATGTTAGTTGTGGGTTGATAATTTGTAGGGCTCTTTTCTGTATATGTTCTAGATTATTGGTCTGTTCTTTTGTAATACTTGTTCCCCATGCAGGTACTGCGTATTCCAGCTGGGATCTTACAACGGCTTTGTAGAAATTGAGTAGGTCGTCTTTGTCTGCTCCTGATCTCTTCAAGTGCGTTAGGAAGAGCAATTTGCTTCGCGCTTTATTCGTTATGAATTCTATGTGACTATCCTATTTGAGGTCGTCTTGGATCGTGACTCCAGCTAGCTTCGTGGAATTTACTCTTTTAATGGTTGAGTTTGCGATTTGCAGAGGTTCTGGCATCTTGTCTTGGTGATGTTTGCCAAAGGTTATAATCATTTCTTTGGTCTTTGTGGAGTTAATTCTCATGTCGTTGTTTGTAGTCCACTGAACTATGTGGTCCAAGGCTTCTTGCATAGTCAGATTATGACTTTCGGAGTTTTTATGAATTTGATAATGTCTGCTTTCGTCTACGTATTTATATAGTAGCGATGTTGATTTTAGGTATTTTATCATGGCACAAAAGCACTCCATTCCGCACAGAGCTCTTTGAGGTACTGCTCCTTTTATGTGCACTGGACATGATATATAGTCTCCAATTTTAACTTGTTGCATTCTGTTGGTAAGAAAAGATGCTAACCACCTCAGCACTGTTTGTGGTGTTTTCATGCCTTCCATCTTTTGCAGCAGTATGTTGTGGTTGATCCTATCGAATGCTTTAGCATAGTCGAGAAGGACTATTCTGACGTCGTTTCCTTCATCTGATGCCTTGTACCAATCATGTAACATCTCAACCAGCATATGTGTAGTAGATACACCTTTTTTGTTGCCAAACTGAAGATCGTTTGCCTCCTCTTGCGTGCCATTCTGGGAGTTTGTTGAACTCATCTATCGCCATGATTTCAGTTAATGGGTGTGTACAGAGAATATAGTCAAATTCCCTTTGACATGTGTTCATTCATAAGTCTATGGTTTGCTTGTGGCGGATGGTAGATGCCAACAATGGCAAGATATGTTTCTTGGTAATTTTTTTGGGTCTTATGGTTATCCATATTGTTTCGAAATCATGACTTTCACACTCGCTCCAATGTTTAAAATTTACTGTTGATTCTATGTACATACAGATTCCACCCCCTCATTTGCAAATTCTGTCTTTTCGTATATGTTGATATCCTGGTATAATGGATAAATTGTTTGGAATCTCGTCGTTTAACCATGTTTCGGTGATAACGGCTATGGGGATCTTTCGTTGTTTTATTTCACACGAAAGTTCGTCCATTTTGTTGTTGAGTGAGCGGGCGTTTGCGCAATAAACGCTGGGGAAGTTGTATCTAATCTTGACGTTTTCTTTGTTCTTTGTTCTGTTATTTCTGCTGGTAGTTGGTTGTCAGTAGAACCGAATAGTTCCGTCAGTCCGTGATGACGTCCTCGCCATTTTCTCCGTTTTAGCTCTTCGACTAGCTTTTTGTTATCTTCACTTTCTTGAGGTGTGAGATCGGGAGCAATAAAAGTATTTTTAAATATCGTTGATTGCCTGAGATTTTTAGCTACAGACATGATGCTCATCTTCACTGCTTGGTCGGTAACTGTTATAAGGAGTGGTCGTGGTTTTTCTATTACTTGAGCTGTTGCAGGGCCAAGTCGGATGTTTTCCTTGATGCGGAGTTCCTTAAACATATCCCTTAGCTGCGACGGTGTGTGACCGTTTTCCGACAAACCGTATATTATAAGGTTGTTTTTCCTTTTCTCTCTGTTGTTGTATTCTTCTAAGGTATTAAGTAGTTTCTTTGGTTTTGCTTGAGTAGATGTTATATTGTGTGTTTTTAGCCCTTTCACTGAGTCAGCATAGGTTTTCTTTATTTTACTGTTTATTTCCTTGAGCTCTTGGGTTGTCTCTTCATGTTTATGGGCTTTCTCTCTGCTAACATTCAGTAACTCTTTTACGGCTTCTTCAATGCTTGTTATACGATCCTCCAGGGAGAGGGAGAGTGGATTAGACGTACCTGGATTAACTACTGTTTCTTTGTCGAATTGTAAAGTTATTGACGATGATATTGGAGTTTTCCCATCTTCTCTTCTTGTTTGTAACAGCGCGTTCTTTAGGTTAGGCAGGCATTCTTTGCAGAAAAATTTTAGATTCTCATTATTGTTTATGAGGACGTTGAACTCATCAGGTTTTAACTCTGCACACCCAGCACAAAACCATTTTCCACACATTTCACAAGCTATGAGATTGTCTACGCATTTTTTGCAAGTCATACACAGGAAATATTTTCCTGATTCTTGCCGATTTTTCGGTGTGCTGAGTGCCTGTTGCTCAATATTTCTAGTTAAGTCTTCTTCAAGGGTCCTTTTCCCACAGTACTTGTCTTGTAACATTCTTCACATTCTCTTCTATCAGTGTTTCTTATATCTACGTTGTTTTTCTTTTTCTTGCATATTTCACAAACTGTTTTCAGCGGCATGATGTTTTCGGTTGATGAAGAAATTCTTGTTTCCGGGTCGTTGCTAGGCGGCTGTTGACTCGTTGGGTTATAAAGACTCGATTTTGATTGCTTACAAAACTTAATTCCGGTCAAAGAAACTCGATCGAAGTCTTTGTTTACTTACATATATTTTGTATGTTTTTCAGATAGGTACGAGCATTTTTTCACCAGAAAGTTTCCAAAATTGTTTGTTTTAAAATTTCACGATTGTAGTTCCTCGCGCATGCGCACCAACCCTTTTTGCGTAGAGTTTGACGAATCGGTAGGCGAAGTAGGTTTTGTGAAGCCATCGACGTCATATAAAGAGAAACTATTCCACATGGCTGTTTCACAGGTGATCCGCTATCAGGTTGCTACTTGATTAGCACAGCTGACTGGCATTTTTGATTTAGCTATTTCACAATATAAACTAGGTGATTAAACGTTGTTTAGCAAACCTTTTCTCCTCAAAGGTGTAAAGAATACGAGTCCTGCCTTCATAGCTACAAAGATGTCTGAAGGAGTAGAAGAATTTTCTAACAGCGGTTGCAAATACTTAAAGCGAATTCGGTATGTAGTAATGATAATAATAACAATAACGATAATTTCATTATCATAGTATATATCACTGTTAACTTGTATATCTGTGGACAGCTCTAAATTTGGAGCACGAATTCGACCCTAATTATATAATTACACTTAGAGTGGCTTGTCAGATGACAAAATTCCTTTTAAATTTTCAGCTATTTTGAAATTTATTTTATTTTACTGATTTTTCTTATTCTTTTCAGAATTGTTATTTTTGAAAGTGGCATGATGGAAGAGTTTAAGAGTGAATTAAGCAGGATTGCTACCTCACCAGAAAAACAAAAGAAAGGGTGGATTCATGCTGTGAAAGGTAAACCAAATCGGACGTGTACAAGTATAAGAAGCTGTTTTCATAACCGGCTGAATTTGAATCTCTTGTTTTAGTAAGAGAGCAACATTCTTATTAAATACGTTAGTCGATAAATCATTGTTCTCTCAAAATAACAGCAAATCAAAAAATTATTAAAGTATTGGATTGAAATGTTGTATTTCAATCTAGAAGGTTAATCTATCATCTTTATACCACTTGAATTGTGATTAGGGGAATGCATCATACTTTCTACCATATACAGAAGTTGTATCCAAAGCAAACGCTACCGCTCAAGCCGAAAACAAAACTTTCTAAGATTCTGATAAAGCTATGTCTTTAATTTTATATTTTGACCATTACAGTAAGAAACATACTTTATGTGAATCTGGATATAATCATAGTTGTATTGCATTCCAGATTTTAGCAAACCCAGTTTTTAACTGTTTAGATGCCGTAGCAGGATTCTTTGGAGTTGGGGAATCTTCAGATCAGAATGAATCGGTAGAAGAAGACGAATACAGAGAGTTAGAGGACTATGCAACTCAGTTTGAATTTGAAAAAGGGCTAACCTTTCGCATTTTTGGTTTTCAAAATGCATCTCACAACATCGATGGAGTGAGTAATAAATTATGTTAAGCCACGCATTTTCACAATAAATTATGATTTAAAGTCGCAATCCTTCCTTTCCATATTTTCATCACAGTAAATAATTTTTTGAAAGGGAGATAAGATATTATTCAAACCAGACCGTTTTTTGCTATCGAGTAGCGAAAATTACACTTGAGGACACAAAAATACGATTCTAAACTCTTAAAACTCAGAAGTAACTGTTAAAGAGGAGGTCAAGGTCACACAGGTACCTTTCAAATAACGTCTTTTAAGTACAAAGAGTTAAAAATGAGCTCAAAATCGCTTCTAACCATTTTAGAGATAATAATCAATCGTTCTCTAAGGTGAAGGTCAAAAATTGCGAGTTTCGCGGCATCTCATCATCCTCCATCTGTGAGCCGAATTCCATCTCTCCACGTCAAATAGCGTAAACTAAAACACTAACCCCCCCCCCCCAAAAAAAACGATCTCTTTCTCCCTCTGTCTCTCTCTCTCTCTTAATGTCTCTTAATGTCTCTCTCTCCCGTAATGTATAAATATGTGAGGAAAATAGCAATCCATCATAAAAATATCACCTTTGAAAGTACCTAAGTTACATTATAAAAGGAAAAAGAAATGAAGGATAATTTAGTTAAATTTAGGGAATGATGTGGTAAACGGAAAATCATGGATGGTGAAACTGAAAGAGGATTTATTCAAACAGTATAATGTGAAGAAAGATACTAAGAAAAGTACACTTATTCCGAAAGCAGAGTATGACAGTTTCATTTCGAATATTTTAGAGGCTAAGCAAGCACTTTTTAAAACAAGACAACATTATTATTTGTTGCAAAATTATGATGTTCTCGTTTGTGGTGATGTTCAAAAAGTGATTAGAAAGCAAAAATCACCAGATTAAATACGTAAGTATTTCGTCGCACTGGAACGTACCTATGATGTCTTGAAAAAGAGCCCACATTGCCAGTGGACATGGGGTCGTGACAAAATTAGGAAATTCACCGATAAGTTATTACACTACTTTAACTTGAAATGGGAAAGGAAAACGATTCAAGTCAGCACACAATTGCAATTAACAGAAATGCAATTCACCGAAATGCAAAGCGCAAAACGTAATCATATGGAAATACTTTACGAATTGTATGAATTCAATAAACCAGGGGATCGAAAATACCCAAGTGTAAATAGGCGTGTCATTGAATCAACAAGAACAATAGATACTGCTTTTCAATTTCAGCAAGATTTCATATCTGAAAATATATATTGATAATGTGTTTTATTCTTGTCAACTTTGAAGTGACCTGGCAAATGCCTGCATATGAGTATCGATATTAGAGCTTTAAATATGAAACGTTCATTTCATCCTTATGTTTAGATCAGTCAAAATTAACTTCTGTGGTTTTGCGTTATTCTTGCTTTACATGCATTGGTATTGTTCAACAGTGAAATATATCGTTCTGGCCAAATGGAGTTTTTTGTATATCTTTAACATCTTCTTTAGCCCTCCCAAAACTCCCAAAACATGAGCTTAGCACACCTGGTCTAGAGCTGAGAGCTTTGAAAGCAGGCTTATCGAGACCTAGATTCGAGAGCTGTCACTTAATAGCAGAGATAATTTAAATGTGGTGTAAATTATTGTTCAGTGATAATAACCATTAGAAGGCTTAGAAGAATCGCATAAACTTAGAGTAAATTACAATGAAGTAATTGTGATTACAACATATAGAAACTATCGATTCCCTATTCCTAAAACTACGTATTTGATGTTGAAAGTAACAAAATACATGTTGTCTCTATACTTATGTTTGAATTAAAGGCAAAGAGAAAAATTGAAGAAACCTGCGAGATGGAATGCCAGGAACGACGTTTAGAGAGTGCTCAGGACGATTTAGATATAGCAGCTCTTTCAGAAGAGCAGGTAATTGAAACCAAAGCCGTATAAGCCCACATTTATGGGAGGGCTCTTGAAGAGTACACCAAAACTGATAAGGCCACATCATACTGTTAAGAAGTTATCAGTCTTTATGGAGAATATCATACCGCACATCTTGTTATTTTGATTAATGTACAGTAAAAACACTTGAAACCCTTTGCTTAATATATATATTTTCTTTTATTAACAGATTGAAACAATAAAACGTCTAGAACGGAAGTACCTTGTTAAAATTTCCATCGAACGAAGTTCACATAGGAATATGATATCAATATTCGGTAGGACCGAAAATGTTAGCTGCGCCTATGTTGACATAAATAACGTACTAAGGCTAGTGGATAAACACAAAGAACAACAGGCGCTGTTTGAGAAGGTAACAAAAGTGTAATATAATATTTTTTCAATTTTTCGTGATCGGAATAAAATAGCTATGCCTGTTTTGTCTTTTAATCAATGCCCGGGACTTCAAGAACATGCTATAAAAGTGACTTTGTAAAAGTTTTGGGGCGTTTAAACATTTAATTGGTAAATGAAACTAATAAACAAATCAACCAAAGATTTTTTAAGAAACCCTATTTCGTGTACTGCTACATTTCACTGCCAACATATAAAGTACTTTTTACTCTCACATTAACAGAGCTATTGCATGTAGTTGATAAAGTTTTTATCAATATTATTGAGTGACAATCTTAAATAAGGACATTTATTACCCTGAAATACATCAGCAATTACGTGTTTTTTTTACAATTTCGATAGTTTGCTTAAATTGTTCATGAGAAGTGTGTATTTCAAGACATATTATCAAACAGCATGTCTATAACAAGGTATAAATATGATAAATACATAAGCTAAACTAAGTTGTAGTGAAATATTCATAAGACAACGTGCCCGTATGTTCCTGTATCTACGCAAGTATCGAAAAATACTTTGTGAAGCACCTTTGCGGGAACTGTATGTCAATAAATTGGCTGGATATCTCTGTTTTGAAAAAGGGAACTCGTAGCATATAAGAACAACACACGAGCGTCAATATAATTGACGACGTAGCAACACTTTAGGTAAAAAATCTTTGTAAGGGTGCGTTTATATCGTTACGAATATGATAATAATAAGAATGGATGATATGTATTTTTATAAGGTGAAGTGGCAGTATGAAGAAGATGATGGAACTATTGCTGACTATCCCTGTGACATTAGTTGGACCATTGAGCAGGCATACACCAACAAACTTGAAGTAGCTCAGTGGACTGAAGATGTTGACGGGAAACAGCAATGCTTTGAAATTAATTTCAACAATATGACTGAGTACAATCTCGACGAAGCCACAACTGGTAGAAAAGTTAAAAGGCACGCACCTGGTAAATTTTTTTCTTTCCATTGAAAATGTAAAACTTTAAATACAATGGAGAAACAATTTTGAGGTGCCTTAATTGTGGTCTATCAACCAGAACAGCATCACCCTAAGCAAGTACTTATGTGCAATTATAAAAATTCGGTATGAATCAATGTTTTTCTTGCATTCTTAACTCAAAGTACACAAAATTCTGTACACATAAGAAGTAAATATATAATGAATCAGTCTAATGTAATAGTGTACCATTTCAGGAAGCGTACAACTACCACACGAATGGAGCACAATGGGAACTGAAGAAAAATACAAAGAAGTTTCATTAAGCGAAAACCCCGTGGAGTATGAAAACATTTATACTCAGTTCAAAGATGCACTCCAAGACAACTCAGCAAATTACAACAGAAACTTAATTTCAGTTGCAGAGGTGAGGATATTTACTTACCCATATCCATTATCACGTACAGAGTTAAATGCAATAATTGATCAGCAAAAAGTTATGATCTTTTTCATTCTAAGAAATTTCAATAACGTAGTGCCAAAAAAAGCGTTTTAAATACTGAACGCTGTATTACAAATAATTCTTGCAATTCTTTCATTAGAGTGTTTATGGTATCGTGATTTTTGCATTTACGTTTTACGCTCATGTTTTACTAAACTACAAACTAAGGGCAATCCAGAAAGGGTTCACTTCAAAGCATTGTTTTAAATTAAGTCATCTAATAGTCAGTTTCTCGTTTATATCTTCGCATAGCATGCTTATGTAATGTCGTTTCAAAGCCAAGCTTAAGTAGCCGTAACCAGAAGTTAACTAGGAATTGATAGGTTTCTGCTTTAGTGAGTTCAAAGTCTAACTGCGTATTTTGAAACCTTGGTAAAATTTTAGACTGTTTTTACCTAATTTTACGTTAAAAACTGATAACACGTAAACGTAATGTATGTATTTTAAGACTAGGAAAGCTTAAAACATGTAAATATTTTCTTGCATTTTAATGTTTATCAAGTTTATCCATGTTTAGCTTCACATAAAATGTGTCAACAGACGGCGATCCAACCCCATTTTCAAACAACGGATATTAAATTACTTTTAATCCATAAAATTTAGAAAATTCTCTTTTAGTTATGTTACTTTCTACGATTGAACGTGTTATTGATATTGTATGTCATTACTATTTTCATTTTTAGATAAAGCGTATCCAAAATCCTTCACTGTATAAGAGATATATGATGCACAAGTATGAAGTGGAGAGGACCGTTCCAAATGACGTTGTAGTGGAGAGAAAGCTGTGGCATGGAACAGATGTTGAAACGATCAGCGAAATTAATGGAAATGGATTCAATAGAATATTCTGTGGAAAAAATGGTGAATATACCTTGTTAAATTTATGATAAATAGCAAAAGAATTTGGTTGAATAATAAAACAAGTTTAAAATTTAGGAATGTGCAGTGCCTTAGAATTTTCGGATATTAGGTATAGGAGAAACTCACAAGTGATAATGTTAAAGTTATATGTGAAAATCATGTGGCAAAACGTCTTATTACCTTCTCATTTTGAAAATCCAGTTAAAAACTCTTTGCTACTGTTAAAAAGTTCGCATATTGCTAATACCTTCTACCAACTAACAGTAAGTAACAACGCAAGGAACAGCCATGCACACCATTACACTCAAAGCCTGGTTCATTATAATGCACAAATTAGAAAAGTCTCTACTCCAGACATAGGCAAACCGACAGATAGGCACAAACACAGTAGCGCAAACGCTTTTGCCTAAGAGAATGTACCAGCCCTGTTTGTATGTCGGCTACTCTAAAATCTGCAGAAGTATATACGATAAAATGGTTATAGCTGACAATATTTTAGAATGATAACTAACCAAAATCTTATTATTATTATTATTATTATTGTTATTATTATTATTATTATTATTATTATTATTATTATTATTATTATTATTATTATTATTATTATTATTATTTTTATTATTGCTATTATCAATATTATGGTTAGCTTTTCCACGGCCATTGCGCACTTCCAAATGCCCACAAGGCTTTACATGCAGTTACAGACACAAATTTCCATTACTTTATCGGGTGATTATTACTCTTCGATTGGGGTTTGCAATGATACGCCAAGCATTCTTTTAGCCCAGTTGGCTTTTCAGCCAACAGGGCTATACAGATGGGGGAAAGTGTCGTCCGTCCGTCCGTCTGTCCGTCCGTCCGTCCGTCTGTCCGTCCCGCGACCGTTAAAAGTGGAATAACTTTTTTATTTTTTATCCGATTCTTACCAAATTTTAAACACAAGTTCCTAATCCTTTACTGCATTAGGAAATTTTTTTATTTTTTGGTTTAAACCATTTTTTGGCGATTTTATTGCCAATTTGGGTAAAATACGAAAAAACCTATCTAGTCCCTCATTTTTCATCGGAAGATTCCGAAATTTGTTATGAAGAAACTAGAACTAAGGATGAAAAAAAAATTCTTTTTTCGATTTTTGAATTTCGCCTTATTTTTGAATCTACTGAGCTTCGAAGTTTGCAGCTTTTAAAAAATTGGAAATTTCAATTTTTCTTCTTAAAAAAGCAAAGTTTCAATTTGCAGAGGGGCACAATATGTTACATGGAAGTACTTCTGGTTGGACTTTACAGTAATTTTGTTGTCAGTGGGTCATTTCTATGATATTTTCAAGTAGGCGATAATAGGGAACATTGGGTGATAAAGCAAGAAACTTGTAATTTTCGCTTTAAAAGTGCAGGAATCAATTCTGTGACCCGAAATTATGATAAATATGATATTTTTAGGGTGGGCGATAACAGAGAATATTGGGCGATAAAGAAAGAAAGTTGTAATTTTCGCTTTAAAAGTGCAGGAAACAAATCTAGGACCCGAAAATATGATAAATATAATATTTTACGGGTGGGCGATAATAGGGAACATTGGGCGATAATGTAAGAAAGTTGTAATTTTCGCTTTAAAAGTGCAGGAATCAATTCTATGACCCAAAAATATGATAAATATGATATTTTTCGGATGGGCGATAATAGGGAATATTGGGCGATAATGCAAGAAAGTTGTAATTTTCGCTTTAAAAGTGCAGGGATCAATTCTATGTCCCGAAAATATGAGAAATGTGGTATTTTTCGGGTGATCGATAATAGGGAACATTGGGCGATAATGCAAGAAAGTTGTAATTTTCGCTTTAAAAATACTAAAATCAATTCTTGGATGCGAAAATATGAAAAATGTGACATTTTTCGGGTGGGCGATAATAGGGAACATTGGGCGATAATGCAAGAAAGTTGTAATTTTCGCTTTAAAAGTGCAGGAATCAATTCTATGACATGGAAATATGATAAATGTGATATTTTTCGGGAGGGCGATAATAGGTAACATTGGGCGATAATGCAAGAAAGTTGTAATTTTCGCTTTAAAAGTGCAGGAATCAATTCTATGACATGGAAATATGATAAATGTGATATTTTTCGGGTGGGCGATAATAGGTAACATTGGGCGATAATGTAATAAAGTTGTAATTTTCGCTTTAAAAGTGCAAGGATCAATTCTATGACCCGAAAATATGATAAATGTGATATTTTTCGGGTAGGCGATAATAGGGAAGATTGGGCGATAATGCAAGAAAGTTGTAATTTTCTCTTTTAAAGTGCAAGAATCAAATGTATGATCCGAAACTATGATAAATGTGATATTTTTCGGGTAGGCGATAATAGGGAATATTGGGTAATAATGTAAGAAAGTTGTAATTTTCGCTTTAAAAGTGCAGGAATCAATTCTATGTTCCGAAAATATGATAAATATAATATTTTTCGGGTGGGCAATAATATTGAACATTGGGCAATGATGTAAAAAAGTTGCAATTTTCGCTTTAAAGTGCAGGAATAAATTCTATGACCCGAAAATATGATAAATATGATATTTTTCGTGTGGGCAATAATAGGGAACATTGGGCGATAATGTAAGAAAGTTGTAATTTTCGCTTTAAAAGTGCAGGAATCAATTGTATGACCCGAAGATATGATAAATATGATATTTTTAGTGTGGGTGATAATAGGGAACATTGGGCGATAATGCAAGAAAGTTGTAATTTTCGCTTTAAAAGTGCAGGAATCAATTCTATGACCCGAAAATATGATAAATATGATATTTTTCGTGTGGGTGATAATAGGGAACATTGGGCGATAATGCAAGAAAGTTGTAATTTTCGCTTTAAAAGTGCAGGAATCAATTGTATGACACGATAATATGATGAATGTGATATTTTTCGGGTAGGCGATAATAGGGAATTTTGGGCGATAATGTAAGAAAGTTGTAATTTTCGCTTTTAAATTGCAGGAATCAATTCTATGACCCGAAAATATGATAAATATGATATTTTTCGGGTGGGCGATAATAGGGAATATTGGGCGATAATGTAAGAAAGTTGTAATTTTCGCCTAAAAATGCAGGAATCAATTCTATGACCCGAAAATATGATAAATATGATACTTTTCGGATGGACGATAATAGAGAATATTGGGCGATACTGCAAGAAAATTGTAATTTTCGCTTTAAAAGTGCAGGAAACAATTCTAGGACCCGAAGATATGATAAATATAATATTTTTCGGGTGGGCGATAATAGGGAACATTTTGCGGTAATGTAAGAAAGTTGTACTTTTTGCTTTAAAAGTGCAGGAATCAATTTTATGACCCTATAATATGAAAAATGTGATATATTTCGCGTGGGCGATAATAGGTTACATTGGGCGATAATGTAAGAAAGTTGTAATTTTCGCTTTAAAAGTGCAAGGATCAATTCTATGACCCGAAAATATGATAATTGTGATATTTTTCGGATGGGCGATAATAGGGAACATTGGGCGATAATGCAAGAAAGTTGTAATTTTCGCTTTAAAAGTGCAGGAATCAATTCTATGACCCGAAAATATGATAAATGTGATATTTTTCGGATGGGCGATAATAGAGAATATTGGGTGATAATACAAGAAAGTTGCAATTTTCGCTTAAAAAGTGCATGAATTAATTCCGTGAACCGAAAATATGATAAATGTGGCATTTTTCGTTTGTGCGATAATAGGGAACATTGGATGATAATCCAAGAAAGTTGTAATTTTCGCTTTAAAGGTGCAGGAAACAATTCTGTGACCAGAAAATATGGTAATTTAATATTTTTCGGTTTCGCGATAATAGGAAACATTGGACGCTAATGTAAGAAAGTTGTAATTTTCGCTTCAAAAATGCAGGAATGAGTTCTATGACCCGAAAATATAAACATAATAGTTTTCGGATGGGCGATAATAGGGAGCATTGGGCGATAATGGAAGAAAATTGTAGTTTTCCCTTTAAAAATGCAGGAATCACTTCTATGAATCGAAAATATGATAAATATGATATTTTTTCGGGTGGGCGATAATGGAGAACATTGGGCGATAATACCAGAAAATTGTAATTTTCCCTTTTAAAGTGCAGAAATCAATTTTATGACCCGAAAATTGATAAATGTGTCTTTTTTTCGGTTGGGCGATAATAGGGAACATTGGGCGATAATGGAAGAAGGTTGAAATATTCGCTTCAAAATTGCAGGAATCAATTCTAGGACCCGAAAATATGATAAATATGATATTTTTCGGATGGGCGATAATAGGGAATATTGGGCGATAATGCAAGAAAGTTGTAATTTTCGCTTTAAAAGTGCAGGAATCAATTCTATGACCCGAAAATATGAAAAATGTGATATTTTTCGGATGGGCGATAATAGGGAATATTGGGTGATAATACAAGAAAGTTGCAATTTTCGCTTAAAAAGTGCATGAATTAATTCCGTGAACCGAAAATATGATAAATGTGGCATTTTTCGTTTGTGCGATAATAGGGAACATTGGATGATAATCCAAGAAAGTTGTAATTTTCGCTTTAAAGGTGCAGGAAACAATTCTGTGACCAGAAAATATGGTAATTTAATATTTTTCGGTTTCGCGATAATAGGAAACATTGGACGCTAATGTAAGAAAGTTGTAATTTTCGCTTCAAAAATGCAGGAATGAGTTCTATGACCCGAAAATATAAATATAATAGTTTTCGGATGGGCGATAATAGGGAGCATTGGGCGATAATGGAAGAAAATTGTAGTTTTCCCTTTAAAAATGCAGGAATCACTTCTATGAATCGAAAATATGATAAATATGATATTTTTTCGGGTGGGCGATAATGGAGAACATTGGGCGATAATACCAGAAAATTGTAATTTTCCCTTTTAAAGTGCAGAAATCAATTTTATGACCCGAAAATTGATAAATGTGTCTTTTTTTCGGTTGGGCGATAATAGGGAACATTGGGCGATAATGGAAGAAGGTTGTAATATTCGCTTCAAAATTGCAGGAATCAATTCTAGGACCCGAAAATATGATAAATATGATATTTTTCGGATGGGCGATAATAGGGAATATTGGGCGATAATGCAAGAAAGTTGTAATTTTCGCTTTAAAAGTGCAGGAATCAATTCTATGACCCGAAAATATGAAAAATATGATATTTTTCGGATGGGTGATAATAGGGAATATTGGGATAATGTAACAAAGTTGTAATATTCGCTTCAAAAGCACGGGAATCAATTCTATGACCCGAAAATATGATAAATATGATATTTTTCGGGTAGGCGATAATAGGGATAATGAAGAACATTGGGCGATAATACCAGAAAATTGTAATTTTCCCTTTTAAAGTGTAGAAATCAATTTTATGACCCGAAAATTGATAAATGTGTCTTTTTTTCGGTTGGGCGATAATAGGGAACATTGGGCGATAATGCAAGAAGGTTGTAATATTCGCTTCAAAATTGCAGGAATCAATTCTGTAACCCGAAAATATGATAAATATGCTATTTATCCGGTGGGCGATAATAGAGAACATTGGCGATAATGTAAGAAAGTCGTAATTTTCGCTTTAAAAGTGCAGGAATCATTTGTATTCCTGAAAATATGAGAAATGTGATATTTTTCGGGTGATCGATAATAGGGAACATTGGGCGATAAGAGATGAAAGTTGTAATTTTCGCTTCAAAAGTGCAGGAATCAATTGTATGACCCGAAAAATGGAAAATATGATATTTTTTCGGGTGGGCGATAATAAGGAACATTGGGCGATAATGGAAGAAAATTGTAATTTTCGCTTTAAAAGTGCACCAATCAATTCTATAACCCGAAAATATGATAAATATAATATTTTTCGGGTGGGCGATAATAGGGAACATTGGGCGATAATGGAAGAAAAATGTAATTTTCGCTTTTAAAGTGCAGGAATCACTTCTATGACCCGAAAATATGATAAATGTGATATTTTTCAGGTGGGCGATAGCAGGGAACATTTGGCGATAATGGAAGAAAGTTATAATTTTCGCTTTAAAAATACTAAATTCAATTCTAGGACGCGAAAATATGACAAATGTTGCATTTTTCGGGTGGGCGATAATAGGGAACATTGGGCGATAATGTAAGAAAGTTGTAATTTTCGCTTTAAAAGTGCAGGAATCATTTGTATTACCCGAAAATATGATAAATATGATATATTTCGGGTGGGCGGTAATAGGTAATATTGAGCATAATGCAAGAAAGTTGTAATTTTTATTTTTAAAGGTGCAGGAAGCAATTATATGACCCGACAATATGATAAATGTGATATTTTTCGGGTGGTCGATAGCCTCTTTTTCATTTTTCCCACGCAAATTAGAATTAATTAGGGTCCACATATTTTTGACGAACCCCCCGCTTTGAAGTTTACCAGGGCATTTGAAGTATGCCTGTCAGGGTAGACTATCCAGGGTCTGGATATACCTCACCCGATCATTTATCGATTTTTCATTAAACGCTGGCCTAGTACCACCCTGGATAGGAATCCACGTTTAAGTAATCGTATGCAACAAAAGGCTCGAGATAAGTGCATGTAAGAAAGGACGTTATTTAAATTTGGAGTTCTACTTTTCTTTGATATCAAAAACAAATTGGAGAAAAATTCCTGTTTTTACATATATATATATATATATATTTTTTTTACAAATATCGTACCGTGTTCTGGATAGGATGTTCCAAAACTGTATGCACATTTTTATACTCACTTGAAACAAGGCCCAAGATAAGTAATAAAAGAAAGGACTTTATTTTAATTTTTACATCTGACTTCTGTTTGAATTTAATAACAAATTGCAGTAAAATTCCTGTGTCTGTATTTTTCCCATTTATTACAAATATTCAGAAATTTTCATAATTTCAGCATAATTTAATATAAAAAAAAACATTCAACCAGATCAGACTGTCTTACCATTTTCCAAGAGGCACAAGACTGAATCCTCAACTGGGCCACTGTCACTTGACAGGCTTGTTTATTATAGCTGTCAGTAACTGTTAGAGCCATAGATTGCTGTTAACAACAGCACTTCACTCTCCCAGTTACAATAAACAGTTGCTGAAATATTACATGCACTTAGCAATTGCAAAGACGTGCAGATATAATGTACCCATATAAATGTCTGATGACATCAAATCCTGAACACTGAGAGATATGAAATACATCTGGGCAGTGTCATATGACGCACATTTGTGCCTTAAATGAGAAAAGAACTTGCAACATTGTCCGAAAGATTTTGTTTTTTTCCAAATGCACTTTAAAATACTTTGATATATATCATACGAAGTAAACTGCACCCACCCCACCAGATAGTTATGTATTTTTCATTATAAGGCCCAGCATTTGTTAAGTCAAGACCATTTTTTGTTAGTTTCAAAATGATATGATGCAAATCAACAAGTTCTGGTTTTGGTGCTCCTGCAATGGCCCTAAATCACCATGTGTTAAGAAGATTTTTTGTGTACAAGTGTATGCGACAATACATGAAATAAAGATGATATGCAAGCAATTGGCATTAATATTCTGTATTGCGCAAACAACACATCTATATAAATAACACCTTTATTTTGTCCTGAATATTGAGTTGCTTAAAATTGGTATCTGTTTTTTTAGCAAACTTATATGGATATGGCACTTACTTTTCCAAGTACGCTGGTTATTCCCATGGCTATGCAAAGCAAGATGGAGCAGGTTTTCATCACATGTATCTGTGCAATGTTTTGAGTGGCGAATTCTCGCAGGGCACCAAGGGACTTCTTACAGCTCCGCCAAAGGATGCAAATAACCCAGTCATAAAATTTGACTCGGTAGTCGACAGTATGGATAATCCGACAATGTGGATCGTATTTACGGATACACAGGCCTATCCTGAGTACCTGATCACGTACAAAGCCTAAACGGAACACTACTTTGTTTTTTATTTTGATTGAATCTATAAAACCTTTTATCCAAAGACACATGGGATGAAAAGTTGTACAGAAATTGCTAAAAAGAGAGACGTGGATAAATGCGCTGAGTGAAAGCATTTATTCCTCTGGTGTATGTCATGGGAAATCTAATGTATCTAATGTCTAATAAAAACGATAGATCCATAGACTAAAGATCTAAAAATTGAATTTATGAACATTTGTTTGAAATTTTTATAAAATAATTTTAATTATTTCAATTACATAAAATATCCAAAAAAACTGTTTGATTGTGTTCAACGAAACTCTGTCGGATCATGTCCCAAAACTATAATGGAGCTTATACAAACGTTTAAGCAAATGTTTTGATAATTAGCTTATAAGTGCAATTTTATTAGACATTTAGTATCTTCATAAATGTAATTTTCCTTACCCGTTTTTATCATTAAACATTTATAGTCTACAAAGCCCATAAAACCGAGAGAAGTAAGAGAATTCCCATTGTTCTCAATGTTCAGAAAATTTATGTCAAGCCAGTTTTTTTCCTTCATAAATACACCCAGCATGAGGCTTAATCTCTAAAAACAGGTTTTTTCGGCATGTACTAAATTCTTTTCTGTCATTGGTATTTTTTAATAATGTAAACAATAAAATGTATTAACATCATTTAGTTTGCTCACAATATTATTAATATTATTGAGCTTGTTCTGCCAATAAAATGAACACCAAAAGTCTGAACAAAAATTGTAAAAATTATTCTTCAGCATCTGATGATTTTCTTCCTCCGTCTCTCCAATTTTGCGCTGGCATTTTTGCAACCGATAACCTGACTTTCTTTACTTCCAATTTTCTTCAAAAAAAGAGCTGGAGCGCCTTTCCCTCCTTTAGTTTTAGTTTATATGACTCCTTTGGGATTAGAAATAGGGTTACTGTATTTGCCACCCAAGAATTTGATACTTTCAATACTTTGTAAGCAATTTACAATCAGTCTAGAAAGCATTCATAGCTTTCTGCTAATTTGTATACATGTGAATAAATGGGAGTCTTTGTTCATGTGTGATTTTTTGAGTTCGGCTCCATATCTATGATATCTACTTTTTAGCCAGAAATTTGAAAAATAAAGAACTAAATAGATGCAAAATGGCAGATCGAACTTCTGAACACGGAAATTGACGAATAACTGATACTCTGTATCCATTGATTTTTTAAGATTGCTGCATTAGATGAAGACAAACTTTACACCTAAAGGCTCTGAGAAGCAAACAATTTTCAAATATAAAACATTTTGGTCACTTAAAGTAACATACTGAATAAGAGCTATAGTAACACTTTTAACACGCAAAATATATTCATCGGGCACGATGCATTAAAATCAGTGATGTCGAGGAGCCATCGATTTCGTATTCAAAGGCGAAATAAAAATAAACAAAAGTAAAAAGAACATCATCTAAAATTCTTACTTGGGAGACAAAAATCAGGCGATTTTGGGCCGGAGGTTTGACCGGACCTGACTGTATGTGTACGGCACATAACGTACGTACGATACCATTTTAGCGCAGCACCTCTTACTACAAGGGGGCTAAAACTGATGTCTTGACTTTTACTTGAAAAGGCCGCGTACAGGTCGAGTAGTACGAGCAGTGACATTTATTTTTATCTGTGGGCTAACAATGTCACTAAACTTTTAACAGCGCACTGTTAGAGTGGATGAAACTTTCAATAAGCAGACTGCATCGACTGGTGTAGTTTGGGTTTTTTCAAGAAGATAGTTTAAACGCGATGTGACACAAAACTAAGACTGGAAATTGGTCTATAATTTTAAAAACATTGGGGTCAAACCCTGGTGTTCTGGAGAGAGGTCACAACTGCGTGTTTTAGTTCGCTAGGAACCTCGGCGAACCTCGCTAGGAACAGTAATCTATTGGTGTAATTGACTCAATCAGAACATTAAGACATATTTTAATCAAATACGTAGGCGTAGGGCCTAGATCACAAGACGAGTTGGATATTTCTTTTAAGAAAGTCCCATGACTGAAAAGCTGACACTTCTAGGCAGAAGTAATTTGCAGAATCTAAAACGTTTTAACAATGTCATTTTTACACTTTTATTCACAAAAAATTCAGCAAAATCATTAGGAATATCCGCACAGATTTTTTTAAGGAACAAGCTCAGCTTTCCAATTTAAAATTTGTTTCGTGACGCTAAAGAATTTCTCATTACCTTCAGATATAAGAACTTTTTCAGAGCAGAATTTAGTTTTTGCTCCATTGAGAAGATAATTTCCTAATTTGCACTGGTCACGATAAGCAATAAAGTCCTATTAAGACCAGATTTTTTAAATTTTCTTGCTGGCCTAACCGGAGCTTTAAAACCTTGACTTTTCACAAATTTTCATTGTACCACTGTATATTCGGTGGGACAAGCATAGTTTTTATGACCACTGGAACTGACTCATAATAGATAGCAGAAAGTTTCGTTATTTTCTGATACTAAATCCGACGTGTATGTTTAGCAGAGATTAAGACTCTTTGCTAAATTGCTAACTTACTTATGTCTAGGTTTTTTGGTCACGAAACTCAATATCTCTCTTTCGAGGTTTAGGTTTATTGTCGAAAATGTTAAAATGAATAGAGATATGATCAGAAAGTCCTGGATCTGTACTGGCTGTAGCTGATATTCTTGTTCCATGTTGTGTAATGTAACAGTTTCTGCTAAAAATTCACTAAATTCATCAAACTAAGTAAAAGAAAGACCTTTCTTATTGTTTTGGGTAGTCAATATAGAACATAGATTTTTACTGAAGTATTTTTCAGTTTAAGACAGGATCAGACACTCAAAAACATCACATATGAGCTAGTTACTACTTTATGATGTACCATATTTTGTTGAATAATATTTCAAGTCCACCACCATTTTTTCGAGGTTCGGATATAACGTTGAATTCCGGCTGTGTCAACTGACCAATTTGAAAGTCACTATTTTCTTGAAGCCATGTCTCTGTTAAACACAAACAGTGAAGTATTTTCTGTAATAAAATAATTTACATTCTATAAGGTTAATGAGATTTGAAAAGTTAATGTTAACTTCTTTGAGGTTGGCCAAGTTGGCACCAGTAACTCATTTTGGCTTATCTTATTATTTTCCGATCTATATGTTAAAACACGCCTAATTTTTCTTTAAGTCTATTGATCAATTGTGTCACTTTAATATTTGTACTAGATCACACTTAAAATTTTGTTTGACATATG
Source organism: Protula sp. h YS-2021 (assembly GCA_949752745.1). Taxonomy (NCBI): domain Eukaryota; kingdom Metazoa; phylum Annelida; class Polychaeta; order Sabellida; family Serpulidae; genus Protula; species Protula sp. h YS-2021. The sequence goes on along the minus strand of OX457026.1, from coordinate 25,648,601 downwards.
TTAATTACTTAAAACTTTTTATCCAGAGTCAAAGTCTTAAAAACACCACGAAAGACTAATATTTTAAATGCTTTTTTTCTCTAAAATATAGTTTCTAGATACGAATCTCCTGATAATAAACTTTAAAATCATGTAAAACAAGCCATCATCGAGAGCACAGCTCCCAACCGGAAACGGCGATGAGTCGGTTTAAAATTAATGTACGATCCGACTGTGACACTGTGAACAGTATAAATTTGTTACAGCTCAACTTGACGGGACTCCGGTCGGGACAGCAACTTAAACCAAAGGTTTAATTATTGTCTAAAACACGTCCAAACACTAAGTCCATCGTCAAGTTTTTTTCATTCTTCTTATAGCATTGCCTTTTGAGTAGCAAAATACGAGGTACGTGTCTGTGAGCAACATCACACCTACGTAATACGCAACCGCAGTTACCACGCTTCGGAATTCAGTTTGTATCACCGTGACAATGACCTTAAACCCAAGGTCACCGCAACCTACTCAGGTTGTGACACCTATTACATACAAGTTACGGACAAATTTTGGATGAAATCCGTCCAGTCGACCTTGAGACATGGTTCCAAAAGCAACAGATGGGTAAAATTTCAAAGTCTCACAGTGACCTTGACCTTTAATCCAAGGTCACTTAAAGGTAATCAGATCACGATCCATTTACACACAAGCCACATACCAACTTTGATTGAAATCCGTCCAACTGAATTTGAGATATCGTGTCCACAAGAAAAGCTATACACACTTTACAATCAGCCTAAGAAATATAAAAAATTCGCCAAAAATCTAATTTGTAACACACCGCCAAAAAATGGTGTGCATCAAGCTATGACCATGGAGGTAAGCTATCAGACCAAATGGCTCACACATATAAGAGAAATAAGTGGTAACGGACGGACAGACAGACAGACAGACAGATGGACAGAGCCCAATCCATGTCACCCTCCGGGGCATGAGGTCTCGGTTGGGGGCTAACTAAACTTTGTACTCCCACGGTTTCTTAGTAAATAACTAAATTGAAATTATCTTGAATTGTTGAAAGATTAAACACGTCTGTCTTAGAAGGCGACATGACATATCTGGGACTTGAGCTTCTGCGCAGCTGGTCATACGATAGCCCCACTACTGATACAGTGGGGACCTTTTCCTCACAGGTGCCAGTTGTGGCTGAATTGAACGGCCTAATGATGTCATCCAAGCATGCTAAGTCAGCCGTTTCGGTTTCAGTCACACTTGATGTGCTCTTTACGCTTTACATCCATGTTTAGGAGGTGCTTTGGGAAACCTAGAAGCTTCTTTTTACGCGTAAGCTCAACTGAACCCATATTTGATTTGTGAAAAAATGTAATTATTTTTCTGACTTGCGGTAAATCTAAGGTTTTAATGCACGCAATGTTCAGAGTATGCACAAAAGATTAAACGAGAACTGAACTCGTTCATAGGCCTCGTGTTCAAATCCAGTACAAAGCTTCCAGTCCGATGATCCATTCGTATGATATGTGATATGTCACCTCCGCTCGATTTGAAAACAATACAACGTTACACATCTCTAAAATCTATAGTTTTTTATACTTGCAGAAACCACTAAAGAAAATATTTGTATTAAATTATGACCAGAAATCAAAAGTCACGCAGCACCCCTTCTTTATCGTTGCTTTGGCCCAAAAGGCTCAAAATGAACCCAAAACCCCTCAAGGTCGCCGAGATACCTCTTATGTAGCGTTGATTAAGCCCAAAGGGTCGAAAATGAGCTCATAATTACCCTACCTTTAACCGTTTTCGAGATAAAAGTCACTATCAGCTTTTGAATTGGCCGTGACCCAGAACGTCAAGGTCACCGAGGCACTTCTTCTGCAACGTTGTTTAGGTCCAAAGGGTAAAAAATGACCTCAAAATCGCTCTATCTCTAACCGTTTTTTTAGATAATAGTCAACTTCCGGTTTTTGACCTTGATCGTGACCCAGAAGGTCAAGGTCACCTAGGCACCTCTTACGTAACGTTGTTTAGGTTAAAAGGGTAAAACATGAGCTCAAAATCGCTTTATCTCTAACCGTTTTCGAGATATAGTCAACTTCCGGCTTTTGACCTTGACCGTGACCGAGAAGGTCAAGATCACCCAGATACATCTTCTGTACCGTTTTCAGGCCGAAAGAGTAGTAAAAAGCTTGAAATTTCCGACCGTTTTTTGAGCTAAATCGACCTATCGTTAACGGCACATGAGGTCACAGGACCTCTGACCTTGACCCTCAAGTTCAAGATTCAAAATGAAAGTTTATGCCCTACTGAGTATATTTTACGTGCCCAAACTGAGATTTTAGCACCTTTATGGCTACTTTTCGTGATTAATAGGCGTTTTAAAAAATATTTTGACCTCTGGGGTCTAGGTCAAAATTATTTGCGATTTCACCGAGACCTCATGACTGTCTATAAGTGTACCAAATACAAAGTTCCGCTGACTCAAACGCCAGAAGGAGTTTTCTGGAAACCAGTTTATGGAAAAAATAATTTTGATCTCAATTTGAACTTGAAATTAATGAAAGGCATACCTTTCATTTCACAATTTTCAATCAACTGTTTATTGAAACCATGTTGATTACAGTATTAAACTCCTTACTGTCCACGGCAGCAAATGACTTGATAATCTCGATCGAGTTCAGCACGTCCCGTTTGGTTGGGCATATGACTTTCTTCTGTTCTGCGTTATCCATGCAGTTCACAGACAGGAGGTCGGATTCCCAATTCTCACTGTCTCCAAGGTGGAGATCTGTGTCGTTTTCTACGGCGTGGTATGGAACATCTGTCAACGGTTCACATCACAAAGCAGCTGAGGTGTCCGAAACCAATTGATCCAGTTGTTGATCACATGAATCTGGCTGCTCCGTAAGGTATTGAAATCCGTTGAAAAACTTAAATCCACATCGGGCGAAACACTTCTCGATTGTGATGAGGTCGACATCGCACGATGCGTCACTTATCCCATGTACTGCATTCAAAACGCTCACTGTTCGAACTGTATCTGCACCGGAATCACACAATTCAATCTTTGGTAAGATCGACTGGCAAAGGCGTCTTCTGTAAGCGCTTTTCAAGGCCTTCATAATGCCTTGATCCATTCGCTGAAGTTCCGAAGTACAGTTTGCGGGAAAAATTTGATGCACACATTGGACAATTCGAGCGGTGCGTGGCTGGTTGCATTATCCAAGAGCACAATTATTTTTCGGCCTTTCTTTTTCATTTCTTGTTTAGGTCCTGGAGCCATTCGCCAAAAAACTGCACCCGTCATCCATGCCTTTTATTGGGCTTCCACGCATCCTTGCGTTTGAAACACCTTGGCTTTGAACTCTTTCGATCACGAGTAGTTTCGGTTTTTCTGTTCCTTACATGTTTGCTCCCAAAAGCACAGCAGTGTGTTCTTTGGACACTTCACTTCCGTGGCCTGATTCAGATGGTATCACTGAGGACTTGTTGGGAACAGCCCTACAGAACAATCGTGTTTCATCACAATTGAAAATGACATCAGCACTATATTCTTCAATGATTTCATCCAGTCTGTGTTTCCAGGTTGCCACAGTTTCGGAATTAACTCCTGCACTTTCTCCACTTAACACTTTAAACTGAATATTTGTCTATTTTGAAACCGATCCAGCCACCCATTGGAGGCTTTAAAGTCATTCAAGCCACGATCCTTAGCGATTTCCAATGCCTTTTCCTGAGCCAACGGTCCCAAAACAGGCAAATTCTTTCCACGAGCAGTCACAAACTAATCCCAAACCATAGAATTAACATCGTTCATGGTTGATTTCTTTATCCGTTTTACAGTGGGGGAATAATTTCCATCAGCCAAATCTTCAAGTTTTCGTTTTGATTTGAAATTCCATTGACAGCCCTAACGGATGTTCCGAATTTCACTTCCACATCTCGTTGGTTTTTCAATTTTGTTTCTTTCAAAACTTTTCAGCAATAGTCAAAATGTTTCAAACTCATTTTGTCAAACTCATTAAATTTCTGATCAGCAAACAACAATGAACGTGTTTTAATTGTTGACGAATTTGACCAGACCGCCTCACAAAACGTAGTCCATTGTTAGTGCGTTTGACCCCCCCCCCCCCATCTCAGGTGCCGGCATGTGTCGTTGTTACATTATGTATACAGAGACATGCTTATCTTTGCATGTGGTTTAAATACCCCATTGTTTCGGGGCGCATCACAAAAAGAACTCTGGCTCAGCATCAGCAGTTAATCCAATGAGTGACTTCAACAATGCAATTATCCCGATTGGTATACATGCCTGCTCGTGTTCAGTTGTCGGGGGTGCTTAGACACAGAGAAACCTGGCGTCGGGACCGGAGGAAGTGTTCATTATTCACAATATCGGGGTGTTCAGTCATTAGAGTAGGGCTAAATTTTCAAATAGTTAAACCAGTGGTGAAAATTTGGGACAGAGAAATAATGTTCGTTATCGGGGGAGGTCATTAAATAGGGGTGTTCACTTGAAGAGGTTTTACTGCATTGCACATCTGTAACGTAATATGCTCACTGTGTGTAGTTGCAGAAGCCTCTGCCTAGAACTTTTCAATGCAAAATGTATTATCTTCATGAATTTTTAACAGAATGCAATTTTGTCAATTCTAGATATTACACACCTTTTTACATTTGCAATCTGTGTATTTTGCTGTGTTTTGCAGAATTAACTCTTTAGTTTAGATATAAAGTGTAGATATTTTCATCCAAAATGTCATTTCAATTTTTCTCAATTTAAAGAAATGCAAGAATGTCCAAGGACATTGCGCCCAGCCTGTTCCTAAACCTATTCAATTCGATATTTAAAGCAAGAATGTCCAGGGACTTTGCGGTCAGTACTCAACAACCAACATTTGCTTGGGCAAAAATAACTGGCAAAACCTTATCACCAATGTAAATATAAAAAAAATACCGACATGTGGGAGAAATGATGCTGCCCAGTAGGTAAGACTAAGACAAAATCTGACATTATAAGTCTGATATGCCAAATCCGAAAACTAAAAACGTCATAATTTTGTCACTTTTCACAAAATCAAAAAATCAAGATAAAGACACTTTAAATAAAATTTTGACACTTTTTTACAAAACCGAAAAATAACATATGGGTGAACAACTTCACTATACATACTTTCTACCTGTTGGATTTGGGTTGTCTCGTATGAATGGCTGGCGGAGATACGCAAAATTGGATACCAAAATGATTAAGTCCAAAAACGTAAAACGACGAATATTTCACATTTTTACAAAATCGAAAAAATAATCTGTTGCACAACTTCCGTCTATATGCTTGCACCGACCGATTGCAAAAAAAAAATAAATTTCCGGTATGATCCAACTAAAACTGTAGGAGCAGATGCATTTTTTTAAAAAAAGAACTTTCACATAATATTTAAAGTTCCGTCATTTCGACTGTTTTCGGCCGATCGCATAAAAAGTGATTTTCCAACAGAGAACCATCTAGAGATTGTACCTGTATAATATCAAGATAATCTAATTAATACTGTAGGAGCAGATGCATTTTTTAAAGTTTCACAAAATATTCAAAATTCCGTCATTTGGGCTGTTTTCGGCCGACCGCGAAAAAACGTAATTTTCCGGCAAAGAACCATCTGGAGATTGTACATGTGTAATATCTAGGTGATCCAACAAAAACTGTAGGAGGAGATGCATATTTTAAAAAGTTTCAGAAAAATTCCATATTTTGATTGCATCGAAGTAGTATAAAAGCAGACCTTTTTGTTCTGCTTGGAAAAACTTGGACAAACTTTTAGTTTTTGGTTTTTATGACTCTATGACATTATGTGACAACATGTGACTGTGACATTATGTAATCTATGACATTATGTGACTCTCTGTGACTTTTTTTAAACATAATAGCCATATTTCTATGTCTATTTTCACTATTATTATTATGCTAATATTTAATTAGTCATATTTCAATGGTTTTATTACAATAACCACACGCACACACAGCATAGGAATAAGTACATGAAAGGTCTCAGAGTGTGGGGAAACCAATCAATAAATTTCAGAGTGCACTCGTTCAGAGCGTGGGAACGATCAATAATTTGAGAAGGAATGGGATTTTCCCTACGTTAAGTCCAATGTTATGTTTTATGTTATAGTAGTTGGAAAATGGTGCAAACTTAAGCAAATGTAGTTTTTGACAACATATGATATATAAAATAAGTTTTAGCATTTTACCATGGTACTTATTCAAATATTCTAAAGTTATAGTGGTGCAGAAATGGTGGTTCTAGACCAACTTTAACAAATTTAGTTTTTCACGTTTCAAACAATTCTACCACTTGGTTGGTGGGTTGATTGTTGGAAAATGGGAAGTGAAAATGTGGATAGTTATGTAGGAAAACTGTGCCCATTCAAACATGTGTTCGAATGGCAAGCCCACTTAAAAGACGTGTTCGAATGGCAAGCCTATTCAAAACACGTGTTCGAATAATTTTTGGAAGATATTAGGTCGTGGTATTGTTCAACAAATTGTTCAACATGTTCAACATGTTCAACAAATTGTTCAACATGTTCAACATGTTGTTCAACATGTTCAACATGTTCAACATGTTGTTCAACATGTTCAACATGTTCAACATGTTGTTCAACATGTTTAACATGTTCAACAAGTTGTTCAACATGTTCAACATGTTCAACATGTTGTTCAACATGTTTAACATGTTGTTCAACATGTTCAACATGTTCAACATGTTGTTGTTCAACAAATTGTTCAACATGTTCAACATGTTGTTTTTCAACATGTTGTTGTTCAACATGTTCAACATGTTGTTGTTCAACAAGTTGTTCAACATGTTCAACATGTTGTTGTTCAATAAGTTGTTGTATATAAAGCTATGTTTAAAGACTTTCTCATCATTTGAATAATGTAGGTTGAACCGAAAGGATGTATCAATGCAACATTTGTTCAAAATCGTACAACTGGTCACAAAGTCTTAAAAGACACTTAAAGGTTGCTCACACGTCAGAAGTGGATGAAGAATCGGATATGGAGAACGCTGTAAAACTACCTTTCACGGAAACTTTCGATGAGTCTTCTATGGAAAGTGAAAGCGTTAACATGGCTGAAAAGAATGCACATGCTTGTGCAGAATGTGGTGCATTATACAACAGCGAAGAAGCTTTGCTCAAACATATGGAGCAGTGTGGTGAGGATGCTGATGACAGGAGTTCTGAAAGTGAGTCAGAAACAGACTCTGAAAGTGAGTCAGAAACAGACTCTGAAAGTGAGTCAGAAATAGACTCTGTCTGGTATGATATGGTTCAAGAAGTCTACGATGCCTATGATGACAAATTTCAAGAAAAGGTTTCAGAATATGAAGAACAAGGACTTGAAGATCCGCGTGAAATAGCAAGCTATGACCTTCGACCCATTTATAAACATGTACTTAAACAACTGTTTATGAGACTATTCAAATATACCCAGCGTCTAGAAGAAAGCCAACATTATCAAAAGATTTTAAAGGACTTTAATTACTTTGTGGATGAAAAAGATTACAAGTATTCAAAGGCACTAAAGGCTGCTATAAGGAAAAACAATGCATTCTTTGAAGAGCTACTAGATAAGGAAGAGGAGTATGACAGCAGTGATGAAGAAAGTGACATGGAGAGTGAGCAGAGTGAAACAGATGAAGAAAAATAGACTTATTTGACTAAATTTTATGATAAAGACTTTATAAATGTTGTAATATTTTATTCGCTTAAGCGTTGTGTATTAATATATGTCTTGCTTTGCAACATATAAAGTCGCAAGGTTCCTGACGTGGTTTTAATTGACCCGTAAACCATATATCATATATTAGGTATTATAGTTAATTTTGTATTATTATGTATTATATTCAAGTATTGTATGAGAAAAATAAAAAAGTTGAAAAGCATCATATCTGTTTTATTGAATATCGCAAATATGTACAATTATGATACAAACAAAACTATTTCAAATACATATTATGTTAATACATGTGCAGATTCACAAAAACTTCACATTAACATACATCATGTTAATTTCATAGCCTACATATGAAGACATTTTTATTTGAACTACATATAAAATGTATATGTCCATATGAGTCAAAGCTAAGTTTCAAGTTCTTGTCCAATCTTCTACACTGAGGGTGATGAAATCATAGCATTCACTAAGCTCGTCATGCAGTTAAAATACAGTCATCTCGCTGTCTACTCAACAATCTTCTGACAGTCACTGCATTTATACAAATCCATTTGCTGAAGCATGAGATCCACTGACGTCATTTGCTTCTTCAGCATGTGCCAATCGTTCAATGACAACAAAATTCCCTTCTTGGTAGGATGTAACCTCCCAGATGTATGATCCGTTATATATTCACGAATGTTAACCATCACTTTCTGTTGATATTTCCCCAATTTAATATATATTTCTCCATTACTAGGTATCATAACCGGTAAATCGTCTACATCCATCTTCTTCATGGTGATTGCAGCTTTACACTCTGGTTCTCGCTTCATTTTAGGCTCTGTCTTAATTTTTCGCTTTTTACACGGCGGCGTCATAGCTGGTAACTCATCTCTTTTTCTCTTTCTAAGATGTGGTCGCTTTTTACGCTGCTGACATGACTTCGTCTTAGACTTTACCATGGGCATTGCCTTAGACTTTGCTGTAGGTATTGTCTCAGGCTTTACCATAAAATTTTCTGCAGGCATTGTCTCAGACTTTTCTACAGGCATTGTCATATATGGTAGTTGTTGCTCGCTCACTCCAGACATGTTCACACTTCAGTATCTTGATACAGAATGTGTGTTAGGTCTGAGGGCGGCTGCCTTTTATACTTTATAGTGAGTTGACTTAATATGTTTAGAAATAACTTTACCACGTTTGTCTTTGTAGCCAGTTGTAAGATTTTGAACAAATGTTGCATTGATACATCCTTTCGGTTCAACCTACACTATTCAAATGATGAGAAAGTCTTTAAACATAGCTTTATATACAACAACTTGTTGAACAACAAAATGTTGAACATGTTGAAAAACTTGTTGAACAACAACATGTTGAACATGTTGAACAACATGTTGAACATGTTGAACAACATGTTGAACATGTTGAACAACATGTTGAACATGTTGAACATGTTGAACAATTTGTTGAACATGTTGAACATGTTGAACAATTTGTTGAACAATACCACGACCTGATATCTTCCAAAAATTATTCGAACACGTGTTTTGAATGGGCTTGCCATTCGAACACGTCTTTTAAATGGGCTTGCCATTCGAACACGTCTTTTAAATGGGCTTGCCATTCGAACACATGTTTGAATGGGCGCAGTTTTCCTACATAACTATCCACATTTTCACTTCCCATTTTCCAACAATCAACCCACCAACCAAGTGGTAGAATTGTTTGAAACGTGAAAAACTAAATTTGTTAAAGTTGGTCTAGAACCACCATTTCTGCACCACTATAACTTTAGAATATTTGAATAAGTACCATGGTAAAATGCTAAAACTTATTTTATATATCATATGTTGTCAAAAACTACATTTGCTAAAGTTTGCACCATTTTCCAACTACTATAACATAAAACATAACATTGGACTTAACGTAGGGAAAGTCCCATTCCTTCTCAAATTATTGATCGTTCCCACGCTCTGAACGAGTGCACTCTGAAATTTATTGATTGGTTTCCCCACACTCTGAGACCTTTCATGTACTTATTCCTATGCTGTGTGTGCGTGTGGTTATTGTAATAAAACCATTGAAATATGACTAATTAAATATTAGCATAATAATAATAGTGAAAATAGACATAGAAATATGGCTATTATGTTTAAAAAAAGTCACAGAGAGTCACATAATGTCATAGATTACATAATGTCACAGTCACATGTTGTCACATAATGTCATAGAGTCATAAAAACCAAAAACTAAAAGTTTGTCCAAGTTTTTCCAAGCAGAACAAAAAGGTCTGCTTTTATACTACTTCGATGCAATCAAAATATGGTGTGTAACTTGTTCAAACTCGTTAAAATTGCTGACTCAGCAGAATGTCTCACATACAATTGTAGAGCTGTACAGCAGAGACATCTAGCGGTCAAGCCAAAATGGTATTCATCCGCGAAATAACACAAGAAATAACTGAACAAAATGGTGAAATTTTCATGTAAATCGGTCAAGTATAACAAAAGTTATCCCAGTTTTAAGTTAAAATGGCTACATGCTATAAATATGCATACAGCCAGCTGTGCAAATAGCCCATGACTATGTCAAAACTAGATAGAAAACTGAATCAAACAGCGAAATTTTCAGGTAAATCGGTCAAGTATAACAAAAGTTATCCCAGTTTTAATTTAAATGGCTACATGCTATAAATATGCATACAGCCAGCTGCGCAACTAGCCTATGATTACTTTATAACAAAAGTTTACATAAAACTGAATCAAACAGTGAAATTTTGATACAAATCGGTCAACTATAACGAAAGTTATCGCAATTTTAAGTAAGAGGGGGGGGGTCCTCAAAACCGAAGTTGTTCAGAATCGTCTGAAACGGATAACTATGCTGAAATCACAAAATTTTCTCAGCCCGGGGGGGGGTCCTCATCGCTGACAGTCGACCCCTAGGGGGGTCCTCACCTCTGACAGTCGTCCACTGGGGGGGTCCTCACCTCTGACAGTCGATCCCTGGGGGGGGAGGGGGAGGGGGGTGTTCCAGAACTGTCGTTTTCCTACTACTTTTCACGCTTCGAAAGCAGTTGGAGGTTTATCTGCAGGCAATTCTGTGTTGTCGTCATTGGCGTCACATTCGGTTTCGGATGTATCCTCCCCACGCACATTTGTCAAAATATCTTCATCTGTCATATCCTGAAATGTATCCACCCCTTCTTCGGCAATGATGAATTCTTCAGCACACAAAATTGAGTCTTGTTCGATACCATATCGGTTTGCGACCTGATCGATCAGAGTACGCAGGTCGCTTTGATCGCTTATCAAAGGTGTTGTGAATTAATCGTCGTTATTTGGCGCCCTCTCCACTTATTACGCGGTTTGCTATTCCAAATCGACTTTTAAACCTCTGGAGCCAGCCATTTGAGTACAGAAAATCTGTAATCGAAAGTTCAGTGCGAAATCGTTTTGGTTTTTCCGTCCAAATTTCATCAGTTATAGGCATATTTTTTGCTCTTGTGTTTGAGAGCCAAAGAAAAAGTCGCCAATCGCAACTTTTTTATAGACGGAGAGCAAGTTTTTCCGTTAGAGAGCCAGTTGCCCTTTTTATTCACTATGTCACCAACTGTCCTGCGTTTTATTTCACTATCCCATAGTAAAGAAAAATGATTTGCTATTTCTTGATGCGTTTTACTAGTTTTTTTCTGCATATTCCAAAATTTGCACCTTTTTTCGTAATCAAATTGAAATCGCTTTCTTTTCTGTTCCATCGTGAAAAGATTGACATATGAAACAAAAGTCAAACAACCTATCCCTACTTATAGTAAGTTTGAATTTTTATCCGATATTACAATAACCCCTAAAGAAAATAAGTGTTTGGGATAAGCACCCCGGGATGCTTCCACCGTTGTCTTTGATAAAATCCTGTATACGAACCTTTATGCTAATGTAAGCACTGTACTGTAATCCCTACTAGTCAGGTGTGCACTCCATCGCAATAAAAGCATTTGAATATTTGATGCAATCGATTATCAGACAAGCAAAATTTTCCCCCGAGCAAAATGCATGGTAGTACAAAGGGAGTAAAATGCAATAAAAATGCATTTTGGGACCACACAATGCGTGGCGAATGGCGTTAGGCGAATTTGGTGGTGCTTCGGAAGTATTATATAAGGAAAAAAGGGACCGGGGAGTTTCTGGCGTTCGCGGGAGTTTGGCGTTACTTTGAATGGCGTTACTTCGGGAGCAGACTGTACAAGAGGCTCGAACTTTTCGATTTCTTGCAAGAAACACGTAAACAGTAAAAAAAACCTGCCACGCGTCTTACTCAGTATGTTTTTCTCTTAATTATACGTTACTCTAGAGCTAAATTATATTGACTTACAAACGTTAATCACTGACACTACGCCCGTAAAGTTGCAGCTCTTTTAGTTACGTGTCCCAAAGAAAACATCATCGCTCATTGAAATGGGAGCGCTGATTTGCCTAAGCTTGTAAGAATAACAAAGAGGTACGAAGGAAAGTTAGAACTTGGCAGCTGACATCGGCATTAAAAGACCAACTTAATACTGACTGACCGACATACAAGCGTTTTTTTTAAATATATTTGGTTTGTTAAACAATGCGTTAAGATTACCCAGATACACAAGAAGTGTTTTTATACAATAGCAAGATACTGAAATATCGTATTATTATTTATACCGAGAACTTGCATCGCACTAGCAGGCGAGCATTCAAAACGAATGCTAGACCGTTGCATATTTGTATATAGGCATTACAAAGCATAGATTATGTACAAAATGTTTACAAAATGAATAGTTGAGCAACACCGACTCGATGGTAGAATGCATTATCTATACGCCTGTACCGCCTCCACCCCCACCCACTTCACCCAATCACAATGTTTTTTATCAAAAAATCGTTAAAACTGCAAAATTCTACGACACACAATGGCAAGAATAAACAAATACTCTTTATACCCACACCCCTCGTGAAGCGCACACACAAAAGAATGACCGAAACGATGGGACTGAATCATATAACCACACCATTCGGACCGAACCTTATAACCACACCACTACGCACGCATATGGCGCGGCAAACAGTTTTTGATGTCCAATCATCTTTATACCTTAATTCGTTATAATCGATATATGCTGACTGTAAATTATTTCACAGAGCAATGCTTCTCCAATGATACCACGCCATCGACCCTAATCTTTATCTTGGGTTTCAGTATTCTTGGGAAATTTATATTTATATATAAATATATATATAAAGAAAAAACAAAGAACAAACAAAGAGTTCATTCACACCTAATGCTGAAGTGTCGTTCGGCCGTGTCTGAAGACCAAATATTGCTCATTTGAAGAGAGAGATACCTTTTTTCAACAAAGACCATATAGGATTGCATATGAGTTCGTATCAATACTACTGTAAAGCTTTCTCGCAATAATTTAGGTGCAGTTTTGTTTTGCGTCCATATTTGTAATCATCCGTGCAAACAAGTGCGTTTTTTCAGTAAATTCCACTAGCCAATCAACTTTAATCTAACAAACAAGATATATGTTTTTATTTAAAAAAAAACCTTCGTAAAATTTTGCATTGTTTAAATACAAGAATGCTGATATGCAACGAAGTTGAATGAATTGGTCCTCTTTCAGCATTCACAATTTTGTGCTTTTTGTTATTTTTTGTGCCTACAGCAGCCATGTGGCTATATGATAATATGCTACACAGCAACCGTGTTACTGTGTGTTGAGGAGCGAGGTATTAGCCATCAGACTATATACTGATAAGCAACACAGCAATTGTGTCCCTAGGTCTGTCTGAGCCTCACAACAACCGCGTCACTACATGCCGAATAGCTAAACAGTAAGCACATTTGTGCTGGGAAAAAACTACACAGCAACAGTGTGTCTATGTTTTCAGTAGCTTCGCCAGTATATATCCAAAAACAAACAAGCAAGTTACATCGTTTACGAACATCATTGTGCTAGAAGCGACTGCACATCAAATGCCGTTTTCACTTTTTGACAAAGAGTCTCTTTTCTTTTTTTTTACAACCAAACGTATTTTTAACACCATCAAACGAATTTTGTAGGCTTATTCAAATCGAAACGGCATTCGACAGAGTACAGAGCTCGTCAATAGAATCTACTTCTTCGCGGCTCTTGCGTGAAATAGAAAAGAGCTCAAGCAGAACAAATGTCCCAGGCGGCCATGCGGCATAAAATGTGCACGATACACACTAACACTTTTAACTCACAGAAACGTCCATACAAAACGTAGCGAACACATACGACCAAAGAAATATATATTAAGTATTTTCAAGGTACAGATCTTATAAAGCTTAAAACTGATGCTTACATACAGCGAATGCAAAGAAAGAAAAGAGAAAAAAGAATAAACAGGAAATCCGCCGCTCAAAGCCAAATTCAAATAAGCTCTCATTATCGAAATCACACAATCTGTACAATACACATCTAACACTCACGTATACCATGAAATTTATATAGCTATTTTATGGAATGTTTCAAGAAGCCAAATATAGATGGTCATTGATCAAACCTTGTGTTTGTTTTATTAGTGCGGCCAAGCGGAATAATTTGGAAAATATTAGCGTATTATTGTATTCTGATGTACGCACTCACAAGAACAAAGTATCCTGACCTTGTATTTGATTACTGCACAGAAGAATACTAATATATAAATTAGATACGAAACTACTGTTATTTAACAGCTAAATACTATATTAAATACACATCTAGCCATATATAATATAAAAATATGAAATAACAAATAAATTACGACCCCCCTGCAGTTCCCGCATATTACACGATAATGACGTTTTACGATTAAGTGACTGATATTTGCCAGAAGACCTAAACATTCCCGTAACGGCACCCCCGACGACACACCTACATCAATAATAACACGTGCTTTACAGTGTTATGTATTACGTTATCACAACAGTACGTATTAATTTTATGCACGCTACAGTATCACGTTTTACGGTAGTGCGCACATACATTACTGCGTTTTATACGCGCGCTGGAGTATTACGTATTACGGTAATTTGTACTAACGCCTAATTTGTATAAAGGCCGTCTCGGTGTGTATTTTTGCAACATTTAGAGAAAACAAACTGCAACCAAACAAAGATATCGACTCTAGAACACGTAGATGGCAGTAATAAAAAAAAGTAATCAACCAAAACTTGTGCATATCACAGTCGCAAGAACAGTGCAGGGCGTTGGAGGTTAGTGCGGTTCAATTTTCCAGGGTTCATACCTAAACGGGTTATCTCTATACGGTATACTCTCGCGGGCGGCCACTCACACGTGGTGTTGGGACTGTGCAGGGATTTCATTAAAGCTTGAACTGGCATGTTTTAGTATCGAAGTCAGTGACACTGCGGTATTTGCAGACTTGACCAAGAAGAACTTGCTGTGTGATATCGTGAGTGGTGGTGGTGGGGGGGGGGGGGGGGGTCAATCGCGGAGGGCTTCTGGCAATGACTTGACGGGTACACAAAATACATCGGCAACTTGGCAACACATTCAAATACGAATAAGAAATCACAGTGAACAAATCTGCTATCGGACTACCATAAATAGCATTAAAAGAAATATTTTCTATACTCCTGTTACTAAACACCTATTCTTCACAATTTTTATAAGAGTTTTTGATTTTTATCATAAATCCTAATGTTAATTTTATTTCAATCCCTTTTATATCGAAAGATGCTTTTAAAAACTGGAATTTTCTAGAACACATAGCAAATGTCCACAAAACGTGCTGCTATTTTACAAAAGCATACGAGCCAATCACAAAGAAGCTAACAAAAGTCATAAACAAACACAAGAAATCTGGTCATAAACAGGACTCTCTGTGGTGTCCCCGCTGTATGGCTTCCTCCCTATGCCCATCGCTGTTGTCCAATAGCCATCCTCTACGGCAGTTCAGTCTTTTGTGTATAGCACCTTTTTACTCCCCAAGACCCACCACGGATTCTGCGAAAAGAGTACTAACAATTAAGCAGGAACTTCTTTATAATATCCATCCACTTTGTGTCGATACATAACAGATAGATCTCCTCAGAGGTAGGCTGTTTTTGTAACAACGTGTGCCTGTTGCATCGTTCCATTGCTTGGAAAAACTGCGAAAAGGCCCCTGGCGCTATTCAAAACCGCCACCAGACGGCGCCCTATCGACGTCTGTTTACGATATGTTCGTATCACGTGTGGACGGAGAAAATACTCTTTGCGTGTAAGAAAAAAACTTAACAGACATTAACACTTTCCAAATGTTGGGGAACCAAATGAAAAATAATGAGCACTTGAATGCCGCTTAAAATCTAACATTAGACACCGGTTTCTCGCTTACAGGAAAGATCTCATTACACTGATACATCAACAAATATAACAAATAATAATAATAATAATAATAATAATAATAAAAATAATAATAATAATAATAATAATAGAGTATTGCACACTTCGGGAGTCAAAAAGAATCAAATAATTATATTTGCTTTTTTTTTTAGAAAATTTAACATTCTCCAAACTAGCAATAAATTAAGCCAATATATAAATATATACCAACAAGTACTCTTGAATTTGCACAAGTATCGGGAACTGCTATGTGAAACATGTGCACAAGAACCGCAGGTTAATAAATATATATCTGTTTCCCGAACTGCATAAGTACAATACATGAGTGTCAATATAATGAGTGACTGAGCAACATTTTAGGTGACTAAACACTGCAAGAGTGTATTCATAACGTTACAAATAGGAAAATAAGATAAAATAAGAAAGGATGATATATCTTTTTATAAGGTAAAGTGGCAGTTTGAAGACGATAATGGAACTTTTGATAACTATCCATGTGACATTAGTTGGAGCATTGAGCAAGCATACACTAACAAACATGGAGTAGTTCAGTGGACTGAAGATGTTAATGGCAAACAGCAATGCTTTGAAATTAATTTCAACAATATGACTGAGTACAATCTCGATGAAGCCACAACTTGTAGAAAAGTAAGAAGGCATGCACCTCGTAAATAATAATATTTTTTTCTTTCTGTTTTTTTTCCTGTTTTAAACACAATGGCGAAAAAACACACGAAATACGTTAATTGTGATCTGTCAACCAGGACTCAGTGACTGACTTGTGAGCAATTTAATAAAAAAAGTAAATTAATACTTTTTGCTTGTTGCATCTCAAACACTAAGTAAAAACATCTTTACTTTTAATTCATATTTATGCACACATAAGAAATAAATGCATGATGAGTCAGTTTGATGTGATATTGTCCCATTTTAGGAAGCGTACAATTACCAAAAGAATGAAGCACAATAGGGACAGACGAAAAATATAAAGAAGTACCATTAAATGAAAACTCAGCCAACTCTTGCAATTCCTTCACCAGGGTGTTGATGGTATCATGTTTTTTACGGTTTTGCACACATGTTTTACTAAAATATAAACTAATGCAGAAAGAGTGCACTTTAAAGTCATGTTTTAAGCTGAATCATCTAATAGTCAGTTTCACCATTTACACCCTTGCATTGCATACCTATATAATGCCGTTTCAAAGATAAACTTACTTAGCCGTGGCTAAAAGCTAACGAAACATTAACAGGTTTTGCGTCAGTGAGTTCGAAGCCCTAGTCTAACATTTTGAGACCCTTTGTGACATTTTTAGCCCATTTGAACCGACGTTGAGGTTAAGGGCTGATAAAACGTAAACTTAATGTACATATTTTAAGACTTGGAAAAATGAAGCATGTAACTATTTTCATGCACTTTAATGATTATCTATTAACCTCATGTAAAATGCATCAATAGACGATAGTCTAAATATGTTTTCATAAAACGATTATTAAATTGCTTTAAATCTATTAAATTTAGAAAATTCTCTTTTTAGTTCTAAAGCTTTCCGCGATTGAAAAGCAGTATGTCATCACTATTTTAATTTTTAGATAAAGCGTATCCAAAATCCTTCACTATATAAGAGATACATGATGCACAAGTATGAAGTTGAGAGAACTGTTCCAAATGATGTCGTAGTGGAGAGGAAGCTGTGGCATGGAACAGATGTTGAATCAATTAACGAAATTAATGGGAATGGATTCAACAGAATGTTCTGTGAAAAAAATGGTGAAAATACTTTATTTAATTTATCTTTAATAGTAAAGCATTCACATTAAGTTTAGAATCCAGGAATATGTAGTACCTTAGAATTTTCAATTTTGAGGTGAAGGAGAAACTGATAAGCAATGCCATGTTTGATCAATATACTTCAATAAAAGGTAATATTTCGAAAATTCCATTTGAAAAACTTTACAACTATTAAATAAAAATTCGCATTTTGTTAATACCTTTTACCATCAGAAAAACAAAACAGTAGATAACAGCGTAAGGGAAATCCATGCATACTGTTCAATTCAAAGCCTAGGTTGATTATTATTTACAAATTTAAAAACTCTCTACCCCAAACATAGACAGACTGACAGACAGGCACAAACACGGTTACGCAAAACCCTTTGGCCAAAGAAAATATACCAACCGTGTTTGTATGTCGTCTGGTCTAAAATTTGCAGAAGTATATGCGATTTAACAAGCTGGTAATAGTTTCGAAGAACAGTTGACAAAATTATCTTCTTGTTATTATTCTTATTATTATTCTTCTTGTTATTATTATTGTTATTATTATTGCTTTTATTATTATTATTATTATTATTATATTATTATTATTATTATCGTTACTATATGTATATCTTTTACATGGCAATTATAATGTCTGCCAACACCGCTTTACATGTAGCTATAGATACAAATTTCCTTTGATTTTTCAAGTGTACAATGACACATCAATTATTCTTCTCTATTGTAGCTGTCACTAACTGTTACAGCCAGACAATGCTGTTGACAACAGCACCTTACTCACACATTCACAATTACTAATTGATGAAATATTACATGCACTTAGCTATTGCAAAGACGTGCATATATAATGTACCAATATCAAGGTCTGATGGCTTCACATCTGGCCCATATTTAAGTGAGGAACGAGCTTGTAATATTATTCCAAAGCTGTTTATCCAATGCACTATAAAATACTGTCTTACAAATTTAAATAAAACCACCTCACCAGATGTCAATATATTTTTTATTTATAAGGCCCAGCATCTGCACGGTGCACATCAACCAAGTTCTGACTCTGTTAACTAAAATTGATGTCTGTTGTCTTATTTTAGCAAACGCGTATGGATTCGGTACCTACTTTTCCAAGTATGCAGGATATTCCCATAGCTATGCCAAGCCAGATGGAGCAGGTTTTCATGACATGTATCTGTGCAGTGTTTTGAGTAGCGAATTTTCGCAGGGCAGCAGGGGAATTCCCACAGCTCCCCCAAAGGATCTAAATAACCCAGTCATAAAATTTGACTCGGTAGTCGACAATATGGAAAATTCGACAATGTGGATCGTATTTACTGATACACAGGCCTATCCTGAGTACCTGATTATGTACCAAGCCTAAACAGAACAATACTTTGTTTTCTATTCGATCGAAGCTATAAAACCTTTTATGCCGAGACACGTGCAACGAAATGTGACGTGATTGCCAGGTTGCACATATACGGATTGCTAAAAAGAGAAACATGAACAAATGCATGGAGCTAAGCATTTATACGTCTGGTTTATTTTGTGAGCAATATCTTGCACATCAGAAGAAAATCATATAAAAACGTTAGTATTTATAAACTAATTTCCAAAATAAACGCTTGCACCTATAAAATTAAGCATATGAAAAATTCTGTTTATGAACATTTCATTGAGATTTAAAAATAAGATAATTATATAAAATATCCGGCGAACTTTTTTGTTGAACGAAACTGTGCCAGGTACATCTCGAAAACTATAATAGAGCTTATACAAACTATTAAACAATTGTTTTGATAATTAGCTTAAGAGTGCAATTTTAAAAGGCATTCAGTAACTTCATCAATTTAGTTTTCCTTGTTCTTTGTGCTAAAGAACGCCTGTTCAGGAAATATAAAAGTTTTCAAGTTTGTAGTATTCTGAGTGTGCTGAAATCAAATTCATTTACTGATCTTCGCAAATCTAAGCAATTATTTGATTATTAATGAAAAATCATTGAACGTTAAGATCTACAAAAACCTATTAAACCATCCGAATTAAAAAGAATATATCCGCAGTTCTCCTCAATGTCTAGAAACTCTATTTCAAGCCAATGGTTTTTCTGCATTCATAAATATATTCAGCATAACCCTTAATCTTTAAAAGATGTTTGATTCTGCTTTTGCTAAAGTTCTTTTCTCTCTTCAATTTTTTAAATAACGTAAACAATAGAATTCATTTGCATTGTTTAGTTTACACACGTTCATGCTATTTAGATGCTGTACTATTAATAGAATAAACGTCATAAGTCTGATCAAAAAATTTTATAAATTATTCTTCAGGATTTAGTAATTTTCGTCCTCCTTCTCTCGAACTAATCTAGTACTGTGTTAGTAGTTTACAGTTGACAAACAGACTAGGAAGCATACATATCTTCCTGCTTATTTGCATATAAATGTGACTGCTTTGTTCATTTTGTTCATTTGTTTTGAATTCCAGAGTTAAGCTCCATACCTATAGCATCAATTTATTCTACTTTTTGACTAGGAAATATGAAAAATAAAGAAGTAAACAGATGGAAATCAAAAGATCGAACCCATGAACACGAAAATTGAAGAATAACTGATACTCGGTATACACTGATTTCTGACGATTGCTACATGGATTAAATGAAGAGACACTTTACAATCAAAGGCTTTGAAAAGGTTTCAAATATTAAATATCTTTGTCACTAAAAATACCATACCAAATAAGAGACATAGTAAAACTTTTGGCATGCAAAATCTATTCCGAAGACTACGATGCATAAAATCATTGATGTCGTGGAGACCTCAATTTCGTATTCAAAGCTGAAACAAAAATTAATAAAAGTTAAAAAGAAAATCTCGTATTAAAGAGTAAATCACATTGTTGTTGTGGGATGAAATTTCAGTCTCGTACCACTGTTGTAAAATACAGGTCAATGTGTATTTATCTTTGAAAGAAAATAATCGACTTTGAAATATTTTTACTTCTTTTTAATTGTTAATCAAAGTACCTCTTTATAACTCTTTTTATAGGCCATGGTTATATGTTCATTCAAGACAGGTTCCTATACTCGTGACAGAATCCAAGGTGTCGATGAAAGTTTTTCTTATAATTCAAATTATGCTGATGCTTAGCACGCTTCTTGATATTTTTTACCATGTGTGTCAGACTAAATTACAAAATTTAGCATTGTAAAATGACGAAATGAATTCTTATATCTTCAACATCACTAAGTTCTAACAATTTAGAGCATACGGGGAGTTTATTGTCCTATACAAAAAGATCTTCTAAAAATGTTATTACATCTACAGAATCTATCGGTTCCAAAGTTTCACGTAGCTGAAGTGAAATAGAATTCATCCGTGAGAAATGAAGAAGTAGTCTAACCACAGAGGGCTCTGGGGTTTCACTGATCCCATGTGTATTCCCTGATGTCTGGGTGTTTTGAACGCCATATATCAGCTAAATTATATAATTCTTAAAGAGGTTTCAAAATAGTAATTCCATTATTGTTAAATGCCAATATAAAAAGTTTTAAAAAGTATTTAAAAAGTTTAAGATTTCACCTAGCATCAAGTCATCAAAATTTCTCTTTGAGAGCCAGTGGGATAACTTATTATAAAATCTGAGTTGATCTCGGTCGGAATTTGGCGCATAAAGATAGATTTATTTATTATGTAATACATTATTTGAAATCTACCTCCGACATCTTTATAGCAGCACAAGTAACTCAAAATGTCTCTTTAACAGAACTGACATCCTGGCACTCTTGTTTCATCCATGACAGTACAGAATTTTGTGCAGCATTTTGGATAAATAAAAAGTTCAAACGAGCATATAGCAGATACATGTCATGAAAACGAGGCCACTCTATCTGTAACTCTGAGCACTTCTACCGTAAAGTTTACTTATGTAACAATAGGAGCTGCGCGCATTGTATAATCTGTGATATGTTGCATAAACGTCTTAATTTTTCCTGTATACACCAGGACCTCGCAAATCGATCCGGCCGTGGGATTGAGTGAAAGTAGACTGATTTCCGAAGTGATCGTATTTCTATGGCATACGATTGCATTAATATCTATAATAATGTACAAGAATAAGAGTAGATAAATAACACAGAATTTTCAGTCGATTTCTCTTTTCAGTCAGTTTTATTATAGATAAAAATACATATTAGAATACTGCTTAATCATAATCTGCAGAAAATTGCAATATTTGTCCACATTTTAAAAACTCTCATTATAATTCACGGTATTTCAGCCTTTCGGGGAAATGATGTGGTTAATATCAGGACTAAAAGGACATTTAAATGCAAATGCAAATTGCTACTTCTATATTTATTCCCTACAGCGCGATGAAATCCATAAGATACAGTAGATAGGGCAAGGCATCTTCAACAGCACATAACTTTAAAACTACTGGACCGATTTGAATAATTTTTTAACCAAAATGTGCAGCAAGCTTTATCTTTCTAAGTAAGATATAGACGTTATTTTTAAATGGATGTATGTAGACTTTTTGTTTGCTGAACTGATTGTCTTTAGCAGAACAGCATTATCACTGACATACTTTTTGGAACATAGCGCACTACAACCTTAACTGAATTGATTTATACAACAAGTTTATTGAAAAGTGATATTAACATGGAATAGAAAATGTAAAGGACTTTGATTTTGATTCTGCATTTTACTTTATTGGTACTGATGAATGGGTGTACTCTCGTGTGGTGGATTATTTGACGGATTGTTTTATAGAAGAAGATGAAGAAGAAGAAGAAGAAATATGTCCGTCTTCACTGATGGCGTCATTGATCACTTTAGTTATCAAAACTGCTGCAATTTTCCATCATTTACCATCAAGACACCAAACTTGATTACTTGACAAAAAAACTGATTACCTTTCGTAAAGAATGAGGACTTGTTGCCTGTCGCGTTTGTTTCGATGGTTTCAACAATGCTGAACAATATGCAGATCATACATGTGATGATACTCATGCAACACTAATGAAGAACCTTCGTATAAAAAGATTAGCTGATGAGTCAGACCGAACTCCTGCAAAAAACAAAAGACAAAACTTGAGATACAGAGTAAGACACAAACAAAGAAGCATATAATTGAAGTGGGTAAAGGTAGAAGAATAAGCCTTGGTGGACTTACACATCAAGAAGTGTTTGAACCTGAAAATGGATCCGACTTGCTACTGGAAATGCATGCAAGGGCAAGAAAATCACATCACACGACATTTGAAAGATAGATTAGACAATGGAATGAAATGGAACATTGTTGTTTTAGCTCGATTCAAGAATAAATGAACAGGGAGTTTTGGAAGAACGTTTGAATAACACTCATCTGAGCACTCAGACCTTTAGAACATCCATTGAAGAGATATTGATAATGATTTACCAAATGCATTCAAGGATTTGCTCACCAACTGTGATGATCATGAACATCAAGGATCTGGATGGTTGTCGATAAGATTCTTCAGAATGAAATGGTACATATTCGTTTTAGCTCGATTCAAGAAAAAATGAACAGGGAGTGTTCGAAGAACGTGTGGATAACACTCATCTGAAAATTCCGACTTTTAAAGCATCCATTGAAAAAGGTATTGATAAGATTTGCCAAATGGATTCAACGATTTGTTTAACAAGTTTGATGAGCATGAAAGTCAAAGATCTGGATGGGTGTTGGATAAGATTCTTCAGATTAAAGTTCATACAGCTACCTTAGAACCCTTGCAAGCATCCAGCTACATTCAGTTGCCCAAAGAAGATAAAGAATACTGAGGGCGTTATCAACGTCAAGGACACAGATAACAAGTGCTTCCTGTGATCTTTATTAGCTCATCTACATCCGATGCATGACCATGTAAGTTCAGTATACAAGTATCATCCGTTTGAACATGAGCTGAATGTGGAAGATATGACATTTCCAACACTAATTCATCCAATTGCTAAATTGTAGAAGATGAACAACATTGCCATCATATTTTTGTTTGGGAAAATCAAGTTGTTGTAAACATCCACATAAGTCGACATGAGAGTTGCACTGAAATCAACATACTGCTTATCAATGATAATGATATCGTACAAATATAATGGTAAAACGTTTTACTGTTTCAATTGTCTGCATGGATTTATGCGACAAGACCTTTTGGACAAACATCGTGAAGTCTGTGGGAAGCATGGAGCACAGCAATTGTCATTTACACAATCAGTCGATTCAAGGGCATTGCAAAACAACAAAAGGCACTATTATTCATTTATGCTGACTTTGAATGCTGTACAGAGAAAAAGAAGGGTGATTGTTACCAGCATCGTAAGACCAATAGGTTTGCCTGTGTTGTCGTCAGTGAATATGTGTGCTTTACCGTGGAGATGATGCTTTTCACAAATTTCTGGAGAAAATGTTGGATGAACATGATGACATTATAAATTCATTAAGCGATCCAAAACCCACTGAAATGACTGCTGAGGATAAGAAACAGTTTGCGCAAGCTATTCATTGCTACATTCGCCATGAGTTGATGGGAGTGGATCGTGAGCGAGATCATGATCACACCGAGGAGCAGCTACGAGGTTAAGATGGGCATCTTGTTATGAAGAGTACAGGAATAAAAAACTTGAGGTTATCAGTCATTCCCAACAATGTTGAAAGTACACTGCAGTTACCATCAGTAGTCTGAAATGAAAAAACTTGAGGTTATCAGTCATTCCCAACAATTTTGAAAGTACACTGCAGGTCCATCAGTAGTCTGAAATTCACCGACTCCTACCAATTCATTGGAGCACCCTTGAGAAAATTAGTAGCCAACTTAGTGCCTGAAGGCAAAGATAAATTTAGAATATGACTGCTCATGTGCGCGACAGTCAACAGCAAGAGCTGCTTTTGAGAAAAAGAGTATATCCTTATGACTATGTTAATGAACCCCCTAGTTTGCAGAAACCAAGCTTCCACCACAAGAAGACTTTTACAGTCAATTATCTGAAGAAGGAATTAGTGATAAGGATTATGCTCATGCACAACGGGTCTGGAATGTATTCTACTGCAACAACTTTGGAGAGTATCATAGTCTCTGCCTGAAATCAGATGTCTTGCAGTTGGCAAAATTTTAGAAATTTTAGAAATATGTATCTCAGCACATATGAATTGGATCCTGCTCATTACTATACAGCACAAGGTTTGGCATGGGACGCTATGCTGAAATATACCAAGGTTTAATTGGAATTGATAGATGCCCATTCAGATTGGGTTTACTATTTAGATCTCAGCAAAACCCTCATTTATTATTACCACTACAATTACATGAAGACATACCGACCTGAGACATTCAGATTGGGTTTACTATTTAGATCTCAGCAAAACCCTCATTTATTATTACCACTACAATTACATGAAGACATACCGACCTGAGACATTTACAATGATATGCGACAGGATAGTCATCTTTTTGATACAAGTGATTATCCAAAGGACCATTTCCTACATTCCACTGTGAACAAGAAAGTGTTGGCAAAATGAAAGATAAAACTGCGGGAGTACTCACTGAGGAATTTGTACGGTTTCAATCAAAGATAAACAGTTTGCTGTATGGTAGAAAAGAGAAACATACTGCTAAGGGTATTACGAGTGTCTGTCATAGGCGAATGACACATGCTCAATACAAGAATAGTTTATTGAGGGAAGAGCAGTCACATGTCGTCGGAAAAATCATTCGAAGCCATAAGCATCAATTTTTTCAGAGAGGATTGTGAAGATTGGTCTATCACCATTTGATGATAAGCGCCTTGTATTTGATGATGGTTATATCAAGTTAGCTCATGGGCATTACGCAACTTATAGGGTATGAGTTAAAAGGTTCCCACTCTCAGACACAATAATCATTCTGTTGAAGTGTGAACATGTCTGCAGTGAGTGAACAACAACTGACATCTCCAACAATGTCTAAACATAAGTTTATAGCAAAGCCTGAGACAAACCTACAGCAAAGTCTA
Organism: Protula sp. h YS-2021; assembly: GCA_949752745.1. Classification (NCBI taxonomy): domain Eukaryota; kingdom Metazoa; phylum Annelida; class Polychaeta; order Sabellida; family Serpulidae; genus Protula; species Protula sp. h YS-2021. Next base: position 25,622,724 of record OX457026.1, on the reverse strand, counting down.
AGACAATGTCCATGGCAAAGCCTGAGATGAAGTCACTGCCACTACAACGGCTTCGAAAGCGGCCACAGTTTAGAATGATGAAAAAAGTTGATTGTTTGCCTACAGCCACCATGCCACCGTGTAAAAAGCGAAAGATGGAGTTTAAGGCAGAGCCTAGAGTCAAGCGAGAGTCTAAAGCTACTACTACAAAGTCTATGAAGAAGATGAGTGTATATGATTTACCGGTTATGATACCCTTAAATGGAGAAAAATATATTAAACTGGAGAAATATCAACAGCAAGTGATTGTTAGCATTCGTGAAAACATCATGGATCATGCATCTGGAATTTTGTTGACATTGAAGGAATGGCAAATGCTGAAGAAGTAAATGACGTCAGTGGATCACGTGCTTCTGTAGATTGATGCATATAAATGCTGTAACATTCATAAGCTGGTTCAATAGAACTCACTTATTATCATGAACTCAAATGATCAACTATCTCTAGATACTTGGGTGAAATGACGAGCTGTTACTGTGGAACTTTCATTATCCTGTCTCCTGAAGAGCAAGCTGTGGTGAAGGAGTATTTTGAATCTTTACCAATACCAGGATTTCATCTTCAAGTCTCAGAAGATCTTAAAGTGAAATAATTGAACGAGACGGGAACGTTGTATACAGTTTCAACAGTATGATGAGCTTACCGGATGCTATGATTTCATCACCCTCCGTGCAGAACATTGGAGTCAAGTTTTAGATGCTTGGCAAGAACTTGAAACTTACCTTTGAACCAAATTGACATGTGCAATCGATACGTGGTCAAAGAAAATTTACTTTATGCCTAATATGTGGACTGTGATAAGGACTATGAAAGGTTTAAATGAACTGACATTATCAAACCATGTTAATGGAAAGTGATTGGATTGGATCAATGTTAGTTTTCATAACATTTATAAACAGGGTAATAATATTTATGATACTTATATCAATTTAAGTTGTTGTGAGTGGGCTAATAGGTTACATGTATGAGCATAATATTTATTTGAAATATTTTTGTTAATAATGAATTGTAATTTTGTTTTTATTCTCATCGTCAATTATTATAAAGTATTTGTGATGTTGCTATGTTAAAAAAATAACACATATGATGCTTTTTCAACTTTTTTTCATTTTTCTCTCTTCAAACACACTTAACTTAATTACATTTAATGGGAAAAAATAAACCTTTTACATTAAACTTTTTCCCAAACAAAACTCAACTCATTACATTTAATGAAATAAATTAAACTTTTAAAAAGTCACTACACGACGAGTTACGCCTTTAACCACATTCTTTGCAGACTTCTTAAGATGTGGTTTATTCCATTGATCTGGTGTAAATCCTAAAATCTCATCTAATCCAATGGAAAAGACAATTTCATAATTATTTTTCAAAGTCAGAAAAACTCTTCGTCCAATCTTATCATACTGTAACCGAGTAGAGTTTTCATTATTAAATATTGTTAATGCATTGTTAATCATTTACTGCATTACATATTTCAGGTATGATGTATAGTAATCATATGGAGTGACAACTGCATGAAACGTATCATCTAATAATGACCAATAATCAATAATGTTGTATATTCCTTCTTTCATTGTTGTCTGTGTATGTGGGTTTCGAATTTCGTCTTAGGAGAATTCCTATTTTCTTTTCAAATATAATGTTTGAGGCAACTGAATTTGATAATTAGAGGTCTTATTAGTAGGATAATAGTTCATGCTAGCATTACTAGGAAAAGTAATATAAAACCTGGTTGACTGCATGATAACTAAATTGTATATGCACGCTGATATTACATCACATCGTGCATGGTGCGTGCCGTTCACACTACACACATTACTTACGTTGCTGGCATTACGTACATGTCGGCATTACCTTTGTTGCTTGCAGGACCCACATCTCCTTGACAACAAGCAATTTCACACCTTATTTTTACAGAAATGTGAGATGTAGTTTCATTTTCTTGACAACAACAATATAACTCTTTAAACCATGTTAAAAATATTCCCATACTTCTGGAAAGTGTCTTTGTTGACGCTGTTTCATTTCTTTTGTAATATCTTCAGGAGTTGTCCTTTCATCAAAAACGGTTTTTGGAATATTAGCCTCTACAATTTCCCATACAAACTGCTTCCATCCTCGAGGTGACACTTGTCGTTCTTTTTTTCTTGTACGAACCAATGCTTCTTTCCGTAAATCAATAATGTTGGAATTTTCAATTACATCTCCAGTTTTCAACACAAGTTCAGTCTTATGTGTCATTCTCATACCATACTTCTTAAGTTCTGCCAGAAGTTGTGTAAGTTTCACATGATATATGGATTGAAAAGGGTTTAAAAATCTTGACTGTTGTGATTTTTCTGTAAGCAGATGTTACAGCAGACTTTTGTTGTTGCTGTTATTAAATTGTTCGTAAATGACGACCAAGAAGTTGGGATATGTCTGTAGCAGTTTCACGATTTTTTTTTTTTCCTTTTTTCGCTTTAGCTTTAATACCGTCATTTGAAGGTTGACTTGACAGTAATTTTCTCTATTCTGATTGAAGAATAAGGACCATTTTGAATGCATGCTTCATTTTTATAACAATTTAGCTAATAATGGAAGTACGATTTCTACGATTTTTCCAATAAATCCGCCTTTTTGATAATTCAGCTTCTTTTTACGCTTGCGGGAAATTTTCTTATCAGCCAATAGTCCAATGGTTTGTTGTCCACGCTTTAATTTTTAATACATATGTGACTTCAATGGTAAGCGCCCATGCAATATGTTCAAACATATTTCAAAGAAACTGGCAAATTCATCTTTTGTAGCTTGCTTCAATGAGAATTTACATCGTTTAGCACCGCTACGTGCTATTAAATGAAGAAATGGTTGATTTGCTCGAATTCGCCTGGACATCTTGACGTTCAATACCAAACTGTTCTAATTCTTCTTCATACACTCTTTTATTCACATAAACATAATGCATATCATTTGGTAGAATTCCTGTGCGAATACGTAACTTATCTTTTGTCTTTGGTTTCAAATAAATAAATAAATAATCATGAGGTTTGCTTGTAGCATCTTGACATGCCTCAATTAAAAACTGAGATTTTGCTGGATACAATGTACCAATCTGTTGGCTATCCCTTGGATTTTTAAAGAGAATAATGTAATGTGTATTGAAACTAATATTACGCATTTCCTTTCCATGGTGAAACGGATTGTGTACGATGAAAATAATACTTAGATTTTTATGACTACTTCCAACATTAAACAATCTGTCACGTTCGTCACTATGACATTTGGTCATGAGATCATCAATAATGAGTAAGTTATTCTGTTCTGGATTGAAATGCTTTTCTGGATTGTCTTCATGAAATGTCTTCATGAAATGTCACTCTTTTCATGCCTCTGTACAAAGGTTGATCCGCAGCATAGAGCCATAAATATTATTTGGAAATGATTGACTGACTTTTTGTTCATCGAGTGATTTCACAAGAGACGTTTTCCACTAAGTGTTGGTCTAGAAACCAGACATGTAAACGGATGCTTCATGGTGCTTGAATATCAGATTCAATACCATCAATGCCACGGGTAATAATATGTTGTCGTTTTGATCTATATTTCACTGATTGAAGTAAACTAAAGGCATCTTGGTCTTGTAACCAATTTTTCACTTTCGAATATGCTACAGGTTGTTGGTTTGGTTCAGTAGTTTATATAACTTGTTAGGTCCTGCACATACTCCAGGGAGTCCAGCTTTAAAGTAAGTGTCAGGTCAGTTAAGTGGCCTTTCCATGTCGCCATATCAACTTAAAATAAAACCAATCATTCACATAACAATTTAGAAAAGAAACCAGTTAAAAGAGTATGCTATGCATTACAATTCATACATACCAACTTTAACGTTCTTCAAACATTTTTCAAATGTCTATATTTTCTTAAGTCGTCCATTATTAAACGTGACTAGCTCTGATATATCCGTCTACAGTGAAAAATTATCGTCATAATGTAAAATAATTCTAGCAGCCACAACTAGAATAAGGTCCGCTGCTCAAATTGTATTGGCGTTAATAAACCCTGAATCAATGTCCTAGGTATTCCCTGGTAAAATCAGGTCTTCACATTCACTCAGAAAAGACTGGATGAAACGATTTCTTGGAATTGTCTTTCCAACAGCTTCCCAGTGTTTATGCATATTCTTCACTTCGAGTATCCAGTCTGATTCAAAATAAAGAAGCTTTGAAAACACAAAGTCAGTATAGTTCATTTTGAAGATATCATCCAAAGTCTCTATGCACCTGTGAAGAAGGAGTTGAGATGTTGACATGTTTCATTTTCTTCTTCTGTAAAACAATCTGTCAAATGATCCACTACGCAAACTTATAAATGTTGCTTGAAACGTGTAAATATACTATGTGTAAATATGCTAAAATCTGAAATTCTCGCCTTGGGATGGGGATCAAAGGGTCAGAAAATGAAAGTTGCTCAGAATTGTGTGAAACGTGTAAACATGCAAAAAAATCCCTATTATGGCCCAGGGGCGGGAGGGGGGTCCGAGGGTAAAGAAATAACAAAAATGTTCAGAATCGTCTGAAACGTGTGAATATGCAAAGTCCCTATTGTCGCCCGGGGGTCCTTGGTTGAACTAAACACATAACTCCACAGGTATACACAGTCAACGCTTACTGTCAACATGAGGCAACTTACTATGTTCTACTGTGTGAATACTGGCAGCATCAATCGTGGGAAAGTGGGTGACTGACAGGCCTACATAGCCGTGCTAACTTTCCCAGCATCACTGCACATACAGCTTACAGTGATCAGCACCACAATAAACACAATTTTCAATGATCGCTCGGTCATCAAATGTTTATCATAGCCTGGGTGAAGGGGGGGGGGGCGTCTGAAAATGAAAAATGGTCAGAATTGTATAAAACGTAAAACTATCCCATGATCACAAATTATCGCCTGGGGGAGCGTCCAGAAATCTCGTCTTATATCTACTGGTAGAATTCTACTGCCTTTTGCACATACCTCCAAGGCTTATAAACTATCACCTTAAAACCCATGTTAATCAAAATAAAACCCATCTTATTTGAAGTATTACATTTATCGACAGTACTCAACAATATCAAAGAAAAAAAAACTTAGATTGTATCGAAAAAATTAATTTTGAAAGAAATGTTAAAAAACAATAAAAATGTTAATATTCAACTTAAAAAAAAACAGAATTATGTGATGGTAATTTGATCATTTTCAAACTGTTTTATTGCCCGTTGGCCACTTGACTGGTGGCCGGTTGAGTGGTGGTCAGTTGGTAATAAACAGAAACGTGAGACTGTCGTAGGTACGCTAAGTACAGCGCCGATTTTGAAAATTCGCTATTTTGTCAAGTCCCATCCGAAAAATGCTTGATCACTGCACTGCGGAAGGTGCCAGGGAGCCCGTGTGCAGAATTTGAAACGAATCCATTCATTAATGTGGCCTGTAGATGCGTGAGACTGCCGTATATATAAAGTCCAGTGCCAATTTTCAAATGTCCGCCATTTCGTCAATCTTTGGTCGATCCGGAAAATTCTTGGTCACTGCACTGCGGAAGGTTCCAGAGAAATCGTGTACAAAATTTGAAACGAAGTTGTCTATTAATGTGGCTTGTAGACGCGAGAGACTGCCGTATATATAAAGTCCAGTGCCAATTTTCAAATGTCCGCCATTTTGTTAATTTTTGGCCGATTCGAAAAATTATTGGTTACTGCACTGCGGAACGTTCTAGAGAAGCCGTGTACAAAATCTGAAACGAATCCGTCTATTAATGTGGCCTGTAGATGCGTGAGACTGCCGTATATATAAAGTCCAGTGCCAATTTTCAAATGTCCGCCATTTTGTTAATTTTTGGCCGATTCGGAAAATTATTGGTTACTGCACTGCGGAACGTTCCAGAGAAGCCGTGTACAAAATCTGAAACGAATCCGTCTATTAATGTGGCCTGTAGACGCGTGAGACTGCCGTATATACGCTAAGTCCAGTGCCAATTTTTAAATGTCCACCATTTTGTCAATTTTTGGCCGATCCGGAAAATTCTTGGTCACTGCACTGCGGAAGGTTTCAGAAAAGCCGTGTACAAAATTTGAAACGAATCCGTCTATTAATGTGGCCTGTAGACGCGTGAGACTGCCGTATATACGCTAAGTCCAGTGCCAATTTTCAAATGTCCGCCATTTTGTCAATTTTTGGTCGATCCGGAAAATTCTTGGTCACTGCACTGCGGAAGGTTCCAGAAAAGCCGTGTACGAAATTTGAACCGAATCCATGCCAATTTTCAAATGTCCGCCATTTCGTCAATCTTTGGTCGATCCGGAAAATTCATGGTCACTGCACTGCGGAACCTTCCAGAGAAGCCGTGTACAAAATTTGAAACGAATCCGTCTATTAATGTGGCCTGAAGACGCGTGAGACTGCCGTATATACGCTACGTCCAGTGCCGATTTTCAAAAGTCCGCCATTTTGTCAATTTTTAGCCGAACCGGAAAATTCTTGGTCACTGCACTGCGGAAGGTTCCAGAGAAATCGTGTACAAAATTTGAAACGAAGTTGTCTATTAATGTGGCTTGTAGACGCGTGAGACTGCCGTATATATAAAGTCCAGTGCCAATTTTCAAATGTCCGCCATTTTGTTAATTTTTGGCCGATTCGGAAAATTATTGGTTACTGCACTGCGGAACGTTCCAGAGAAGCCGTGTACAAAATCTGAAACGAATCCGTCTATTAATGTGGCCTGTAGACGCGTGAGACTGCCGTATATACGCTAAGTCCAGTGCCAATTTTTAAATGTCCACCATTTTGTCAATTTTTGGCCGATCCGGAAAATTCTTGGTCACTGCACTGCGGAAGGTTTCAGAAAAGCCGTGTACAAAATTTGAAACGAATCCGTCTATTAATGTGGCCTGTAGACGCGTGAGACTGCCGTATATACGCTAAGTCCAGTGCCAATTTTCAAATGTCCGCCATTTTGTCAATTTTTGGTCGATCCGGAAAATTCTTGGTCACTGCTCTGCGGAAGGTTCCAGAAAAGCCGTGTACGAAATTTGAACCGAATCCATGCCAATTTTCAAATGTCCACCATTTTGTCAATTTTTGGCCGATCCGGAAAATTCTTGGTCACTGCACTGCGGAACCTTCCAGAGAAGCCGTGTACAAAATTTGAACCGAATCCATGTATTAATGTGGTCTGTAGGCGCGTGAGACTGAAGCGTGACAGACGGACAGACGGACAGACGGACAGACCGAAAAGTTCAAAACTATATCCCTCCGTTTCACGGGGGATAATAGGTACTGTAAATATTAAGGCTGTGACATTTTAATAAAGTGTGTATCGCTTGCCTCTCATCGTAATATAAAACCACGTTATAAAAAAACTTTACATATTTTCCTTTTCTCAGAATAATTATTTGAAATTTAACACTGTGGAAAGAGATCATGTTTTCTAAGAAAATGCGTACATTGGTTTGCCAGGCCAAGGAAAACTTAACAACTGAGTAAGAGGCCTATTGTACAATGCCCAATTACCTAGTCAGAAAAGAACTCCGGCTTTTGGTATGACTTACATGCAATTCAAATAAATCATTCACCCAGGACAAATAAGGGATTAAATACTTGATTTGAAATGCAAAAAAAGATCATTTTTTGTTGTGGTAATAGACAGCCATTGAATCTCAGATAACACTTCGTTCTAATGCCCTATTTTCAGTTCCTTGTGCCATTTGGCTTTCGTTTTTTTTTTCAAGCACAAATCATGCCCGCCAAAATCATATAAATAAAAATTAACAGTAACTTGAATGGATAGTTACTATACCTTTTTAATAATAACCTTTTTAATAATAACTGCTTTGTAAAATACAACAGCAGTATGATGGATCCTGATGTGTATATTTCAGTATCGCAGGTAAGCAAATTTAGCTTAAATTAGCCAGTGCCAAAATGATGAACTGAACACGCATAGAAAAAGAGAATTCTATGTGAACTTTTTGGCAGAGGTGACCTTTTCTGAACCCTGGTTCAGCATGAAGAATACACAACGACCGTAAATTACCATACACCAAAACCACTCGGGAGGAAGCGGGCACTTGGTCTAATATCTGTTACCATGAGTGTCAAAAAAGTGGGTTAAGGGGGCAATTTTGAGGCCAGAAGATCCACACAGAGATTCCATTTCCGTCAAAAAAGGAGGGAGGTAATATTCACTCGACACTCCCCGTTTCCATAAGAAGGAGGTTCCTTCAGAACTTAATTCCTTGCAGGTTAAAAAGGGGGTTATTACTTAAAAATTAGCACTCCGAGTAAAGGAGTCGTTTTAAAAAGTCACAGACATATTTGTGCGTGATCCCCACCCCCCCCCCCCCCCTTATCCCGGGATTAAAATTTGTTTATCCACATAATACCACATTTGTCTCATAGCCACAAAATGTTGAAAATAACGAAATTGTATGTGTACCACGCAGTTAAGTCACTGCTGCGTGGTAACAGCTTTTTTATTTATTTTCTTTTTTTATCATTCTGTTGTAATGGTTGGGGCTTCCATATATACTTGACATATAATCCGGTTTCTATGTAGAACTTTGAAAAGAATTTAGACCACATGTGTGAATACAAAGAAATCAGCGTGTCCAAAATATATTCAGATTCAATATTTATTAACCGCATGTTCCTCAACACACACACACACACACACACACACACACACACACACACACACACACACACACACATATATATATATATATATATATATATATATATATATATATATATTAGTACATGTGTTGACCTAATCAGGTCTTTAGGGACAAGTCTTGTGCTCCGAGTTGAAGCATTCGAATTGTTGCATGGACATAGGTTTTATCTGCTTTCTTACGAAAAACAAAGGCCGGTTTAAAAAGCTCATAGTTGCGACTTGGTTATTAAAACGCTATCCAATCAACGTGTGCGGCGGTATTGACAAAAGTTAACTGTGAAGTTAACTCTACACTGCGCATAGGAAATTAGCTGATTTAGCTAAATTACGCAAACCATTTTGACAAGAATGTTGTTTTTGTATAAAAGTGATATTTGTTAATTAAGTTTCAAAATTTCTGATCGCGACAGGACCAGTTAATGGAACTGGTTAACTGCACAGTTAACTTTTTGGAATACGGCCCATGACGTTCAAAATTTGTTTGGTAGACATCACGACATCAAAGAGAGGTCGGAGGAAGGTATGAAATAAATGCGAAACAACGTCTTTCTCTTTCTACAAGAGTTGGGAAAACAACGTTTTTATGCGTCGGAAAAATGTAAAGACACAAAAAAGCTACCTTGCCGTGATGCCCTGTGGTCGCGCTTCGGGTAAATAACCCTCACCTCAGAGGTAACAACACACAGTTCAATTTGTGTGGAGTCACATTCACCAAATATTTTCAAAAATGGTTGAGAAGAACCTCAAAGCTATAAACATTTCAAGTTTTATATTTCGCTTTTCTTACAAGTGTCGATAAACAGCATTATAGCAGCACCGAAAAAAACCTTTTGTTTCAGTTGTATGAAACGGCATCTCGACCTAAAAAAACATTTCTTACAGTAACTGTGTCCTCTGGGCAGTGAATAATATTGGCGTTATTTCCTGCAAAGCAAGGTTTGGGGATCAGCAGACGAGTTGTTGTATCGTTTGTGTGTCAGTTCAGGCGCCTACAAACCGCTGCCCCTGATGTCCTCAACGTGCAACGCACTTATTACCGTAATCTGTCGAGGAATCCGCTTTGATCATTTCCGCGACCTTGAATCAGATACCTCAGAATATACTTATTAATTAACAACATACAATATACCAAGGAATATGTCCTATTGACATTTTAATAGTACCATTAGCCGATTTATACAGGAATACCCCCAGACTGTTGTTTGTTTTTCACCGCTGCAAAATAAACAGGCAGTGGAACGGATAGATAAAGCTATTATCTTCATTCAAAGATATAAAACAGAACTTCAGTACGAACTGAATTTGATAGCTGTTCTGCCAAAAAGTAGCGTGCGTTTCGTCAATGACTGTCATTCAGTTAATGATCCGTCGGAGTCATTAGGAACTTCTTAGCATAAATCCTGTTTACTGGGACAGGGCTTCAAGCCTCAAACATATCATGTCAACAAGCTATCAGCGGTGATTCTTTAAGCGGACAAATAAGGCTGATGTTTGCTTTTGTGTTTGATTGATAGATTAAAAGTGAACGGCAGAAACCTATATAAGGAGAGGATGAGCTATAAGGTTCAGTGTTAAGTAAATGTTAAGGGTGACACACGGATCTGGAACAACGGCATATTTTTTCTTCAGGTATGTGAATATTTTCTTTTTAATCTAAGCATTCTGCAGAATCAAAACTAGGAGTTTTAACGCATACTTTTCGAGAATTGATGATTTTCCTTATGTTGAATTAGGAACAACTCTGATTTGTGTGATTGGCCAAACCAAAGGGTCTTTTTTTTCTTTACACATAGCCGTCGGGTTGCTTTATGTATGGCCTGAGAGACTAGTTTTGGTGTGAAATCTTGCGGGTGACATGTTGGCGTCTCTCCCGCTGCATAATACCCTCACCCACCTCCCTCCCCCCACCCCCCACCCCCACCATGAAATAAAAAATCTAAGATTTCTCTTTTCAGAGTTGACTTCGATGAAAAATAAAACGGCTTTACTTTTATTGTGATTATCTGACGGTGATCAAGAAGCAAATTCTCGACTTTACAGATGAATGAATGCTGATGCTTAAATTTAGTTGTCGGTTGTAAGTAGGGGTGTTACGATTCGTACTGCGAAAGAAAACCGACCGCAGTTTTTCGGTTCTGTTAAAATCCGAAAGAGAAAAACCGCTTTATTTTCGAGTTTTTGCTTTTTTTCACTGATAGTTGACAGGTATGAAATAAGGTACTGCTTCGTGCTCCAATATTAAGCCTCAGCATGTTGACATGTTGCTGTTTTTAAAGAAAAATATGTACGTATTGTCAAGTTATCACTTGACATTTTAATTTGAACTGTTCATTTAGCGACAGTAGCGTTATGTTTCCCATGCCTAGTTCAAGATTTAAAGCTTCTTATAATATGTGTAAAGAGGTTTTGTTTATTTTTAATTAAGAAACTCCGTAACTGCTCTTGAGTTAGAACACAACTGTAATGACTTATGTGATATAAACTTAAGTGCAAAAGTCCAATGATTGTTGTAGGATATACCTTAATTGTATGCTCGGTGACGTAAAATAATATATAAGTATACATATTGATTGTTATTTGATATATTTTTGCTTAATTGTTTATTCTTTAACTTTTTAAATATTTTAAACGGATGCAGGTATCGACACGCAAAATAGTTCTTGTACATCTACAATCTCAAAAATGGGGAGCAATTTAGAATAGGCATAGTAACTGTATTCGCCTCTATTTTGAGCTATATATTACACAAAGTCATGTATCTCAAGTGTCGACAGGCAGACAGACGGACGAACAAACAAGAATACTATCGTCCCCGCTTCGCCCTACGCGGCGGCTGGTGACTGATAAAATCATTATTAGGTATTTGGGCAGACCTGTTTTAGGCGCTTCGTCGCCGAATAAATATTGAAGGACTGATGTCTTATTTTTAAAAAAAGTTTCTAATTTAACAATTTGAGCGTTACAAATGTTACAAACTGGTTTTTGTGTTTCAAACACAAAATTAAATGACATTATCGACTGTTATACTGTAAAAATTTAACTAAATACAAATATTATACCAACTCGGCAAAACTTTGACAATTCCTACAAAATCATATCGAAAAAAAAAACCGAACCGAACCGAATAACTGAAGTGTGGGAATAGCGTACCGTCACTCTTCTGGTTGTTAGCACTCTGCTGAATGTCTATATGTAAACTTGATCAGTTAACATTGGTTCTTCTAATCGTAAACAACGATATAGATGTAGATATAGATAATAGCGTCTATAGTCGTTCTGAAATGATACGGAGAGTAATAGTGAATGTTTTCTGTGCCTGTCATCACCTCCTAACTTCCCATCTCAGGCGATGATATAACCGGATATTAATGACAAATGTCTCGTTAGCCCGATCCGACAGCAGCTTCCTATGACATTTATCTATTAACAACATTTTTGCATGCTAAAAATGTTCTTTTTCCGGCCTTGAACGTGTTGAAGAAGAGCAACATTTGTATTCACATCTTTCTTGAAACATTCAGAAACTCGAAAAAGCTGCCTCGTTAAAACGATAAATTTTTTACCCTTTTTTATTTTCATTAAATTTTGAATTAACGCCACGTTCTTTTTCACCCTCAGTAACACACCGATATGCTCTCCTTTTACAGACAAACAATTAACATCTCGCTAGATGGCAGGGCATCCCTTTTATGTTCCGTTAACATCGTTTGAGTATTTAAATAATAAGGACTGGCTGTTTTAAGTTCTAAGGAAAGTATATTTAAAATGTATAATAGTTCATTTTAATTAGTTAACCTATACGACATTAAGTAATATCACATAGTATTTATAACACCGATGTTAACACCTGGAACAAAAGAAAACAAAAAAAGTGAATGGTTGAATAAAACACGATAACCAAAAAAAAAGGGCAATCAAACAAACAGAGCAGTGTGCTCTCCTCTACAGGGGCTTAACCTGGGCAAAATACTGTACTAAGTCGTTGTCAATTTCTCTAACTCAACGTTTATTCCAGAACTTTTGCATATGCAGACCATTTGTTTTGAAAACGATACATGATTCATGCTGTAATCGATATGAACGAGACAACTAACAAAAATATCAATGTTTTTTCGTTCTCATTTACAGCTGGGCCATATAACAGAAGAATGGATGGAGGTCTGCTGACTGGCTTTATACCAAGTATTTAGTGCGGGTAAGTGAAGACGCGACAGCACAGAAATACCGGGAACATGGGCGGGAAGGAGGGGGGTGAGGGCTGCGGGGGGCACTCAAGTACTAAGTCGTTGCCATCATGTGTTCGTGAATTTTTAAAGCGACCCCTAAACGCCCAGTGCTGTTCATTCAAACGTGAACACCCTTCTGACTTTCATCCCCTAAACGCGGAGTGTTAAATTTATTAATTTTGTTTCCTCAAATCAGTAACATGGCGATTTTCAAAGCCATGCAACATATCGTGACCATATGTTGACCGCTTGTTCACCATTGCACAGACGGTTAAGTCAAGAAAACATGTTCACCAAATGATCCAAATATATTAAACACATCTATGTACAACATATGTTAAGCATCTGTTCAACACATGGTAACCAAAATTTTATCACATTTTTTGCTAAAACGAAATTATCACTTTTTCTGGAAATCATTATTGCACCGCATTGTATAAACAAATTTTGTATAAATAATTTGGGGAGTACATGCTGGGTCTATGTTTTACCATGTGGCGAACATGTATTTGGCGAAGATAACTAACGGAAAACAGACTTGATACTTGAATGAGAAGATTCCCAGAGGCGTGACCGGAGAATCGCAAGAAACGATTTCGCCCTGGTCAGTTGTTTCTGTAAGAAAAAAAAAGGTGGCGGGTAAAGAGAAAGAGGCGAAAATATTGATCTGCCGTCAAATAAAAATGAGAACATTTTCTTTTGAAACAGGTCATGTTTCGCCATGGAAGAAGAACAAGAAACAGTAATAAAAGAATACCGACCAATAAGTGTTCTGCTCCAAGGTCAAAACGACACATTGGAGGGATATCTCAACATAACTTTCAAATCCCAGAAGACAGAGTATGACGAGCAGGGTGCAGCCGTCTACGTCATTGCTGTTGTCCTCGTGTATGGCCTCTCAATGGTCCTCCTCATTGGGTCTCTTGCAAAGAAAAACATGAAGGATAAATCGCAGGACATAGAGGAGGGACAAGTCTCGCAATATCTCAACGATGTACCGCATCTCAAAGAACGAAGTCAGCGAGATCAATATAAGGAACTCAAGAGCAATATAGTGCAGATTGTGAACAGCAAGGTACCCCCGGATGAGGAGTCACGTGATTCTAGCAACTCTAGCTGCTGCAGCGAACGCCATACGCAAGAGGTGGCAACAAGAACACCCCTTCATAGAAAGGATAAAAAGCCCATTGAAAACGTCGTCAGGCAGAAACTAGCATTGGAGACGGAAAAGTCGATAACTGGAGTCAGCCCTCTGCTTTCGGTGGCGGGAGGGAAAAAGGAATGCTCATCCGAGGCAGTTCGCAAGAAAACTGGTCAAAATCAAACCAATAATTCGCCATCTGATGCAAACATTGTTCTAAATGAATCTCCGGTTTTGCGAAACTGTTCCACTGCCCCATGGGGCGGTACACGCGTTTACAGCAAAGGGGATTCCAATCCGATTTTCAATTCTGGAAGTTCTGGATACAATTCACAGCTGACTTCAACATTTGACGATCCCGTACAGGAATGGTTATACAGTCCGTGTAACTTTTCTTCCAGTAATAAACACGATGCATTTAAACCCACATCTCTGTCAGACAAAAAGGTTAGCTTACCCACAGTGCGTGAAGGATCAGCGGTGTCGAGGCCACAGAATGCTAGTCAGAACGACGTTCCTCTTTCAGCATTTAATCAGTTGTCTACGTGTCCTGATGGGTCTTTCCGTAATGGCTCCTTTGTACCTACTAGCCCGCAGTTAAACGCTACGTCGGATCACAGAACACCTCCAAATTCAACGTCAATCAACCACGAAGGAAGTAGTTTGAAGCAAGACCCAGATAGACCACAAGCCAGTATCCAACGCGACCAGGGCAACATATTTAGCAGTCACTCAGACAGAGACACAACCAGTCTGACCCTTGGTCCAGTCCACACTTCCGGCTTGGCAAATGGTGGGCCTTACTCGAAAACCAGACTGGCGCAGAATGAGAAGAGAAAATTGTTTGAGGACAGTGTGCCGGCTAAACACAAGCCTTTCGCTCTGCGATCACTAGAAGAAAACTGTGGCCAATCCTACGAACCTTACTCACGCAGTGACGTCTGTTACAACAGCCAGTATGCTCCTTTGTTTTTGGACGAGACTTCGGACGAGAGCGCAGTTGCTGAGCGCTATACCAATAATAAAACTGGGAATGGTTTGATTGTCAACAGTATCTGACATTATTTGCTTGACGTAGATAGAAGCAAACATTAAAACGTCAGTTTTTGATTACGTTGAGGCATTACAACATGCAACGGCTGTTTTCAAGGAGACAAAAGTGGGAACATCGGCAATCTAACTGCTGCTTATTGTTTGCAAAAGATACTAAAACATATGCTTAATGACGGCGCAGGCAAGAATGGTGTGAGCAGCATGCCATTAACGTTGGGTTCGCATGTATGTTTTAACATATGTCGAGCCAGTTATATCATTAGCTCAGAACTTAAGCACAGTGAAGGAATCGCCCATTCCTGGGTGTGTGTGGGGGGGGGGGGCAGGGTGGGGGAGGGTGGAGGTACTCGCATACAAATCGGTTACCACGCATGTCCGTGATTTTTTTAAACGACCTCGAAACGAAGAGTGCTTTAGTTTGAAATAATACCCCCTTCCTTAACTAAACACATTTCCCAAGTGCACTTCGAAAGAAATACCCCTTTCTGTGCGCAACGTGGAGTACTGAATGAAAATTCCTTATATATATATAAACACTTGAGAAGTCTTTGACTTGGTCAAGGCTTATATATATGAATTTATGCGGGCAGCACTTGGGCTATTTTTTTCTTGACAGCAAAAACTCATTTTCTTGTCTAAACTTCTTCTCTGACACTACATTCCCCAAGACCACAAAACTTTGTATTTATGCTGGACTTGATCTGAGGGTACACATCCCGCCTATTATTAACACTTGACAAGCCTTTTGCTTGCAAGAGTTATATGAATTTGTGCGAGCAGCCGTTCGTCCTTTTTTTCTTCTTGACAGTTTTTTCGATTTTTTGTGTCTTCTTCTTGGGCATTAGGACCATGAAACTTGGAACTTATGAAGAGCTTGTTCTAAACGTGTGCATGTCACTTTTTATTTTCGTCTTCGATTTCGTTTTCTTTGTTAAAACGCCATGTGAAAAGAGTGTACTTTTGCAAGTAAATGTAGTGTATTTAACGTACATCACAGAACACAGTTGCTGAGCTTTGTGCGAGCTCACACTGCGTAAATAGCTAACACGGCGTATGCCTGCTCACTCAATAAAACCTTAAGCCAACAAAAACCAAACACTACTCGGCTTATAAGACGTATTCAAGCTGTGTTATTTGCAATATATTATTCAAGAAATAACCCATTGAAGGAAGTATTTTTGCGTTTTAATTTTGTCAAGTGTTTAACATTTCGCTTGCGAAATAAGGTTCTAGTTTCGTCTACGATTTCGTTTTCATGATTAAAAAGCCATGCGAACACAGCTGATTTTACAATAAATAAATACAGCGCATTTAAAAGCAAAGTAACGGTTGAGCAAAACAGCACAGCCTATGAGAAAAAGTGCTAGTCCGTTCAATCAATAAAGCCGTTGAGCCAACAACTAAGCAGATGAACCTTATAAGATGCATACGTGCTTCGCCATAGGCTCTCTACTTAGTTGTATTACATACAATGCGGCTTGTAAAAAAACTTCATGTTGGTCAAGAAATAATAAGCCGTTCAAAGAAATGTTTTTAACTTTTAATCTTGTCAAGTGTTGAAGATTTCGCTTGGAAAATGCGGCCCTAGTTTATTTTGACACTCTCCCCTTTACCCCCGCCCGGCGTACATCATAGAAAAAACCAGCGTGCCATGTTTTCTATCAACTGAATACTGTTGTGATTATTTTAAAAACAGGAAAGATTTTACTCAACAGAATTAAATATATAGTATAGAAACAACATTTCTACCATTGTGTGGTCATTTATATAAGAGTGTGCACTAGTGGCCATATGGCAATATCACGCTAAAGCTGTAATTACATGTCTCCCCAATTCGGGATCTTCCGTTTACAATCATTGAGATGGTATGTTTTGTCGCGAATTCCAGAATATATATTGCACATATGCAATCTCGTATTATTTTTTAAATCGCCCGAAAAGTGAGGAATCTGTTAAAAAAGAAGTCAAATAAACACATTTTGCATTGGTCAAGTGAGATGTCATTGGCGAAAACTTAAATTGGCGAATACCGACCATATCACCCCGGACACTTCGCCCCCGCATATTACACCCCCGCCCATATCGCCCTCGTCCATTACGCCCCCAGATGGAAAAGTGGGCATTTCGCCCCCGAGATTTTAATACGCTATTTCAACTGAAAATTATCGGAGCTAGTTCGGGGGAACGAAGCCACATCTTTGTAAGGCGGATTACGGGTAGGTATTTAATTTAATCCTGTTGTAATTTGGTGTCGTATGGGGAGGGGTAGTTGTCGGAGGTACTGTGTTATTACTAGCTTAATACAATTTGAGGTTTATGGATTATCTTTTGCTTGTTAATGCAATTTAATCGCTTATTAAGATTATTGTTTCTTTTTAGTCGTATGCATTTCGATTCGTTTTAATATTGAAGAAATGTCAGATATCAGTTTAGTCCCATGTTTCACACACCAAAATTTACCCAAGAAAATTTTTGAATTCACTGCTGTGAAACGAATCCAAATCTTGGTTTAATTATAAAAGGTAAGTCCGATAAGGCCGAAATTCATACAGCATTTCAATATCAATGTGATATCATGGAATTTATAGAAAGTAACCGTGGAAAGCCAAAGTAACGCCTAGATGGCTTCATCTATACAAATAACAAGACTCTTAAATAAGGCAGAATTTCTTGGAGGTGTGTTCGTCGTCTTACAAACTGTAGAAGGACAGTCACAACCTCTGGGGATCTGTTGGATCTACAGCTCTCTCAGGAACACAGTCATGATCCGCGACTTGATGAAGTACAGGTCGCAAAAACAAAATGTGCTCTCAAAGCTCTAGCCACACAGACCCACGACAAACCTGCAACCATGGTTTCGACGTACCGCTCAAATCTGTCAGATAACGCGGATGTTCTTTTCGAACCAGATAACGCTCTGAAGAAGGCTATTAGGCGAAAACGTCAACACAATACTGCTCCAGTTCCAGACAAGGTAGAGGATTTGGTGATGGAAGGAGAGTGGTGTCAAATCGCTGGTAATGATCCCACTTTGGGATCCCACCGTTAGTAATAATGTTCACTTTTTCATCTGGGGGCGTCATGGGCAGGGTCGATATGGGTGGGGACGAAGTGTCCGGGGCGTAATGGGCGGGAGGCGTAATGGGCGGGACGAAGTGAACGGGGCGTAATGGGCGGATAGCGAAATTGGCATGTCGCCAAGAATGCTTGGCTTTGTCATTGATCGAGAACTGGTCAACTGCGAGTGCAAAAACACTTTTTATGTTAAAAGTTCAAGAAAATTAGTGGAACACTGTTGGGTATATCTCATCATCATCATCATCATCATCATCATCATCATCATCATCATCATCATCATCAGCTTCTTCTTCTTCTTCTTCTTCTTCTTCTTCTATTTCTTTTGTTCTATTTTCTGATGGAATCATCACGCGTTTCTTGCGGATTGGGGAGGTTTAGCTGTATGTCATTCTGCTGATCTTACCATTCTGCAATCAATAAAGAGAACCTTTTTCTCAAAGGCGAAATATATAAACACTTTCTGAAACAGCTTTGCTACTTACTTTATCGAAAAGCATCCGTTCCCTCCGCACCCATTTATTTGATCATTTAGTGATCAGGTAAGATTTTGCATCTAAACATCGTTCTTATAAATCTAACATTAGCATGTCACTATGCTCAGCGTATTTAGTGCTTACAAGCAAAACAAACCTCATTTATGTAATGTACAAAGTGGAAAACAAAAAAATAGTGCCCAACCGCGGATTAAATGCGACAAGCCATTTCGCAAACTTTTAACGAAATGAATACTTGGCAGTTGAACAGTTCATTTTCATTACCAACGTTTGGGCTCTTGTTCACCTGGTGTCTTATCTCCCACGTAATCCGCAAGTTAAGGCAGAGGCAACGATTATAGCGACAAAAGAAAGGAAAAATACCCTGACTTTGGGTATTACTTTGACCTTGAAAGGAAAAATAATAATGACAAAAATATTGATAGATCATGTTTTATTTAATTCCAAAGTTTGGTGTCAATCGGACCAGTAGTTTCTGACGAGTTGTGATGACAAAATGACGAAAAAATGACGGGCGACTGTAAAGAAAAATACCCTCTATTTGCGCATTAACTTGACCTTGAAAACAAATCCCTAAAATGTCTGTTTTTTTAATTCGGATGTAGTGTGATCCCGTTCTAAAAGGATAATTCACTTTTTATAACCATGTATCCTGCTAAAAACTGACCTGCATATAAGCCTGCATTTAACATGCCTGGTGTACAGCCCCCACCCCTCCAACCAATCACTCTCGAGCGTGTGATTTTTTAAAGACTTTCGAAGCTTCTGTTTTACCTGTTAACCGTTATAACTTGAAATTCGATGAGTAGCATCCAAAAACTAAATCGACAAAAATATTTTATATATAATGATGCACTAAAATGATGCACACAGAAATGCACGCTATTAAATTTAAAGTCTGTGATTTAAAGTCTGTTTTTTTTAACCTGCTAACCTGCACACAAGTTCAACTGGTGCATATTATTTTTCTCGTTTATGCACTTTACCATTTTTTCGTTTACCATTTTCCGCTCACCGTTATTTCCGTTGCCATTTTTTTCCGTCTCCTGTCATTGCCATATCATTTACCTGAATATTGCTTTAAAATAATGAGTCAAACATGGGTAATATTTACTATTTAGATTTGATCGATGATCGATTATGATCAATATGCTTTCGTAGTACCTGTCATCGGCACTCGTTTTTTAATATCAATGAAAGAATATATAGTACCGACAAAAGGAATCGATTATCTGCATACATCAATAAAATACCTTCACATTTTCTTTGCGTTTCTTAAAGCTGTTTCCGTTTACATGTAAGCCTGATACAATAAAATGCAGTTTTGGTGATATCACGTTTATTTTAAATCATGAACTGCATTTTATAACAACATTTGAGTGAGAAGCAATATTGTGCCTTAATCAATTCACAATTCAATTGTGCAAAAGAACACCACACCCTTATTTCTTTTTATTAAGACCTGTTTCTGAAAGATAATTTTTGAGGATAGTTGTTAATATACAGTGGGTAAGATGGGCCAGCATGGATCCTGAAAAAAACCTTGGAAAATTGGGATCGGGACTGCACAGGCGTGTGAAAAATCGCGTAGCGTCTCCGTATATTATTTAACTATCGCCCCATGAGACAAAAAGGTCCCATCGTTAGAACGCAAGTCTCATTACAATTGTAGCTTGTCTTGATTTGCTTAACGACTTTGAATTGCAGCAAAACATAAAGGAGCTGACAAGAGATACTGACCAGAAACAAAAGTCTACTCAGTTATTTCCACTTGCAAATGGATATGCTTTGCTAGATATTTCGAAAGTTTATTCCTTTTTTGCCTCGGATGGTTTCCAAAACTTCCTCCTTGGCTATCTGACGTAGGGAGATGAAGTTTGGTACATAGATGGAGGATCATGAGATCGTGAAAAAATTCTTTGACCTTTGATGGAGTGATTTTGAGCTTGTTTTCTACCCTTTGACCCTAAGAGAAGTTTTTTAAGAGGTATCTCAGTGATCTTGACCTGCTCGGTCATGTTTAAGGTCAAAAATCGGAAGTTGGGCATTACCTCGAAAACGAAAAGAGAGCGATTTTGAGCTTCGCTTCGACCGTTATGCCCTAAAAGACATTATATGAGGCTTTTTCTCTTGCTCTTGAACTCCTCCGTCATGGTAAGCCGGAAGCTGGCCATTATTTGGAAAAGGATTAGGGATTTTCGACCGCTTTTCCTAAAAACACATTACTTAAAAGATACCTCGGTGACCTCGGTCATAATGTAAAACAAACATTTTCTCTCGCAGTTTTAGCGAGTGGGTCTTTGCGCTATTTCCGCTATCCAGTTAAGATCTTAAACGACCATCATTCGAGACAATATCTTCAGTGTTATGAGTAGCTTTTGGAGCATTAGGGTTCCCAGAGTACATTCAGTCCCCTCGGAAGGTTTTAGGGCAATGCTTGCTTTCTAATGAATAGGATATGGATTTAACAGACGGTTGTTCCTAATGGTACTGAGATAGCATCTTTCGACTGGGGTTTTAGTGTTCTGCTTAAAAGACCACATATCACATATTCTAATCTAATACCGGAACAGCTCAAACTTTCAAATAGTAACAAATGTAAAGGAAGGCTTTATATGAACAGAATTAGCAGCATGTGTTTTCCGAGACAGTTTTCCGAGACAGTTTCCAACACCTGAAATAAGCAAACCATTGTTTGATGGGACACCTGGACCCGCAGATTTTGCAACGCAGGTGAACCAAACCAAAGTAGCCAAAGGGAGAAAGTGTATCCGGCTGAAATGTTGGCATGTTTGTTGTCATTTGCTGATGTGAAGGTAGACTTACGTTATATTGAGCACACAACATGCAGATTTTATACGGTAGATAAACGAAATAAAATTTACGATGGCCCCATTTCTGAGAGCATAGAGAGTTGGTGTATTATCCGCAAAAAAAAGCGAATACGGTGACCTGATAAATAATGTCGCAAGCGATGTAAGGCTATGTAGAAGGCCAACAGTTCCATGACGTCAATGTGCCCAGGTGATTAGGAAAACAAGAGTTCCACCACAGGAAGTGACGTCATAATGACGTCATCAAGTCAAGTAGTAGGAAAAGGACAGTTCTTGACCACCTATGACGTCATAATGACGTCACAAAGGTGGTGCAGAACTGTCATGATAGTTTTGGACCAGATGGTTATAATGACATCACAATGACGTCACAATGACGTCATAATGACGTCATAGGGTGTTTTGGAACTCTCATGAGAGTTTGAAAACACCTGTCAATCATCATGACGTCATGAATCACGTGACCAATGAAAAGCCAATGAAATTGATGAAGGCAATGAAGGCCCGCCCACATTTCTGTCCATCACCTGTCAATCATCGTGACGTCATGATCACGTGACCAATGAAAACCCAATGAAATCAATGAAGGCAATGCAGCCCCGCCCACTTTCTGCCAATCATCGTGACGAAAGCTGTAATTTTTAACCGATGTGAATGAAAAATTTATCATTTGATTCAGTTTTATATCTAGTTTTGACATAAAGTGGTCACAGGCTATTTGAAAGGGTGTGCTCCTATGCCATCTATAATCACTGTAAACTAGACATAAAACTAAATCAAAGGGAAAATTTTCATTCAAATCGGTCAACCATAACGAAAGTTATCTCACTTTTCCACTTTTTTAAAAAGTTTCAATTATGCTTATAACCAACTATGCAAATAGTCTATATCACGTCATTATAATGACGTCACTTCCTGGTCCAGAACCAATGTTTTCCTACTACTGATAACTGCAATGTAATACTTGGGTGCTTTCCACGCGGGTTCTTCGAAACTATTTATCCTAGGCATATGCTACCTTGCGCGGTGAATATATATATATATATTGAAGTTGTGCAACGTCGTATTATTTTTCAAATTGGTCAGACATCGCCAAAATGGCGACTTGTGGTGTCCGTTTGGGGTCTGCGCCTTCGACGATGGCTTGTTCCCATTTTTTTTTTCTGTATGCATTAGTGCACCACCATGTTCCTACGTGGCAATTATGTATGGGCACAGCATGCTGCGGCTATTTCGTCTTCAAGTTCTGCCTTGCATGAGCGCATGTCACCAATGAAAGGTCACTTTTTATCAGAAATTCCCAAGAATTTATTTAGTTATTTCGAAGCTCGCCATTTAAAGCACATTGATGCCATGGAACAGCAGCTGGTTGCAACACTTTCATGAGAACAATGTATTGCAATGCCACCCGGTAATGAATGGATACTTCACCAGTCTTAAACAATCAGATCATAGCGGGTTCGTAGCAAATTTCACTCACTACTTTCGGTGTGATGTTCACAATACAAACATTCAAAATTCAGAACATATTGTCATGAACTGACTGGTCGCTTAATGATCGTATCGACCAGGGGCGATTAACTCCAAGTGTAGTTCAAACCTCCTTTTTTTCTTCCGTCAAATTTAAGAACTGCATGGTAACAGTGAATAGACCGTCCCATTCACTCAAAATTCAAACGTACGCTCCGTCTTTATTACAGTTAAAACTACAAACAACCGTTCAAAGATTCAGATTCCAGAATTCGGATTTACAATAACTAGATGCTCGAGAAGCATGAATCCGCCGCGGGGTTTGGGCAAAAGTTGAAAGTAATTTTTTTAATAATTTACCATTTTGTTAATTTCTGCCGTACTTCCAAATTCCTGGTCACTGCACTGCATAAGGATTGGAAGCACCTCTGGGTAAAATTTGAAACGAATTCATCCACTAAATGTGTAGGCGTGTGAGACCGACTCCAGTATATGCTAACTCCAAAAATACACTTTGCAAATGTTTAAAAATTCACCATTTTGTCAGTTCTGTCGTATTTCAAAAATTCCTGGTCACTGCACTGCACAAGGGTTGGAACCACCACTGGGTAATATTTCAAACGAATCCATCCACTAATAAATGCTTCAGGCGCGTGTGACTTGAAGTGCAGACAGAGTGAAAACTGTATCCGTCCCCCGGCGGATGAGGAAATCAATAAACGTAAGAGCCTCTCAGATCGATGCAATTGCAACAGAACTAAATTGTACTTCTTTGGATTAAAAAAAAAGAATGACTTAAATATAGTTGGAGCAAGCAGCGTCCCGAGAAACGTCATTGAATAGTAAACTTAACAGTGCCCAGTGAACTAAGTCGAGGGCGTAGCAAATCGATTGTCCACATTTTCCAGGCTTGCAGGCCTTCCAGTGCTCCTCATGAAAAAACTGGGTTGTTTTAATAGGTCCTTTGTCTAAAAAAAGGTATTTTATAGGTTTAATGGCGTCAAAAAAATAGCTTTTTATAGGTTTTGGGGCGTCCAAAACGAACTTTTTATAAGGTCTAACGTTCTAAAATAATAGTTTTATTAAATTTGAGGGTTTTGGATTTGAATAGTTATAATTTATACACAATAAATATATCAATTTATACAATAGACATAGTTTTATTAAATTTGAGGGTTTTTGATTTGAATAGTTATAATTTGCACGCAATAAATATATCAATTTAAACAATAGACATACTTTAATTATCAATATTCTGTGATAGTAATTTAAAAAGGTGCGTTTTTTTCGTAATATTTTGTGTAAGAAATGAATAATATTAAGAAAAAGAAATACGCAAAAAATAATAATAAAATAATTATCAGTTTAAAAAAGGTTTTAATAGGTTTAACGGGTTTTTTTCGCAAAAAATTAGGTCGTTTTTTTTAAATAGATTTAATAGGCTCCGCTGGAAGGCCTTTGCATAGTGATGCATGAACCATGACCACGATCATAAACCAATAGCGTTGCAGTGTATTGGAAAAAATGAGGGACACATCGTAGAAAACTGGCCAAAAATAATCCTGGTTGAGGGGCGTTCGAGGACAAACCACCGTTGAGGGCTTCTCTGTCCCACGCAGTATCAGTTACCTATGTAACACTGGTTACTATGGAAGTACTATGGTTACCAGTTTTCCCTACGAAACCAATTTTTATCACTTTATTCTAACAAAAAAAAACGGATTAAGGTTAATCCTGTGTTTGGTTTCTTGCTTTCATTTGGTTGGATTTTTCATGCTGTTTTTTGTTTTTTTTTGCATTTGCAAAGCTGTACATGCTAGCGACATACCAACGAATCCTGTTTTTTTTTTTTGTTGTTTTTTCTTGTTTTTTTGTTTGTTTGTTTGTTTGTTGTTTTTTTTTTTTGGCATTACAAAGAGAACTTCGCTCTATCAATATAGTATGGTATATTCTAGCTAAAACAGCGGATATCACCTCTCCTACTCATTTTCAAACATTCTCTAACTTTCGATGGTCCTGAGAAGTATTTACGATCCTTACGAATTCCATAAAATATATGCCAAAGATGGTGGGGCAGAGAGAGGAGAAGGGGACCCGTCATACATTTGGAAATCGGGAGATCCTTTCTGCAGGTTGAAATCCATTGCTGCCTGATCTAAGCTGAGCAGGAAAATCCAGGCAAACAGACAATTTTAAGATTCAAATTATGTTTATTGTTCGTGTAAATAAATGAACTAAACAGATCACACAATGAAGCACATCGTTTCAAGAACAACAAATCGTTCAGCGCGATGCACAAACCCACTAAACTTTCTGAATTCTGTAGAAAAATAACAAAGACACATACAACGATGAGGAGACCCAGTTGATTTTTCAAATTGAAATTCATTGTGAAAATCAGCGCCGATGTGGTGAAAGTGGGTGTTATCAATAAACTGTATGGCATAATTAAATGTAAAAATCGCAAATCACACGGCAACATTGGACGAAAATAGAAAACAAAACGACTGCAATTTGATAAAGAATGAATACTTAACGTTTTGACAATGTTGCTCGTGCGTGTTACAAGACACGAACAGTCAGCACTGAGTACTACCCTTATATAGCTTATTCTATGCATCGTGCAATGCCTATCACGCCGTGTATGAGCACTGTGTACTTCAGTAATATAACTTAAT
This sequence comes from Protula sp. h YS-2021, assembly GCA_949752745.1. Lineage (NCBI taxonomy): Eukaryota > Metazoa > Annelida > Polychaeta > Sabellida > Serpulidae > Protula > Protula sp. h YS-2021. Next base: position 25,597,013 of record OX457026.1, on the reverse strand, counting down.
CTATAATATCCAACAGGTCCAATAATGTACATGACTTGCTGTACATTTGACCTGAAATATATCAAGTATTTTAGTAAACTTTTTTTGTTTGTGTGTTTATATATGAATTCTTAAGTACTAGCGGATGAAATTCCAACACTAGTGACATCCAGTTTCACAGCTGTGCTTAAAACAGTTTGTGTCTTGATGTCTTAGTAAATATAAGAACATAAGTGCAGTCTGTGCGTCTGCTTAAAAACAGGGAAGTTTCCTTGACATGAATTCGCTGCGACTGAGTGGGTGACAGTGCAGGGCTGATGGGCGCGGCGCGCCAGGGGTGAGCGGGCGGGCTCCGCTAATGCGACAGACTTGGAAAGTCGCTCTCGTCGCTTACATTGGGCGCCGGCTCGTTACCGCCCCGGCCGCCACCGCCGCGGCCCCGGCGCTCCCCACCGCCTCGGCGCTCGCCGCCGAAGCCTCCCCGGCCGCCACCGCCGCCACGTCGCTCGCCATAGCCGCCACCTCGGCCGCCGCCGCCACCACCACGGGTGCGCCCTCTGCCACCGCGTCGGGGCGCGTCGGCAAACGTGATCTCGATCAGATTATTGGCCAGCTTCTTCTGTCGTCGATGGTCATCCTCTTCTTCCGACTGCAAACAAAACGCGTGCACAGGTGTCGGGTCGTAAAATCTATGTCTGTAAGTCGCCCACCCCCGTCAATTACACCGAATCAATCCTGTTTCTAAAATACAATATATATGTTATTTATAGCTTCAATGGTCAGTACAGATTGAGCAGTTCACACCATGCCATTTTCGGCAAATAAAAGATTCCTATGAACACAAACAAATCCCCCCACCCCTCCTTCTGGCCCATCCCATTTCACCGCTCCTGTCTTACATATTCCGGAACCACCACATTCCGATGAACGATATTTCTTTATTTACGCTACAGGCACGGGCAGTCTATCAGTTAAAGCAATCTTTCTGCTCGCTGTAACGGCTGTACCACAACGAGGTTTGACCCAGGTGCTTGCCAAATACAAAAATTAAAGAACGTCATAACGACCCCGTTATATAGCTGTGAACTACAAAACTTCCATTATAACTTCCTGCTGTTTTAAAACCATCAGTTATTGCGACCATACTGGATATAACAACACATTTCTCCGTCTGGATATAACAACACATTTCTCCGTTTTAGACATGTCGTTGTAATGAGACTGCGTTGCAGATGAGAAGAACAGCGCGTCACCTCGTAATACTCCTCCTCTTCCTCCTCCTCGGCCGGCTTCTTCTTCAGCACGTACATCTTCTTCCACTGCTTGTCGTCGACGCCCTCACCCGCCTTGCGGATGTTGAAGGCGGGCTTGGCGGACGGGCAGAGGGCCGTCTGCATGGCGCGGTACTCATCCAGCGTCATCTCCTTCGGCCCTTCCTCCACTGGCTCCTTCTCCTCCTCCACCTCTTGCTCACTGAAAATGCGTACATTTATTTGGAAAACGCCATAGTGATTTGAATGATAACCATCCATTTACCAAAGCGAAACTGTCTCTGCTGCGCTTTTTCATGGTTAAACCTAATTCACTCTGGAAATACCCAAACATGCAACGATTGGTGTGTGTTGCCCCGGGGCTGAGCACTTACACTTTGTCCTGGGGGTCCTTATTCTCGGCGTCCTCAGTCGGTGCTGCCCAGTCCTCGGGTTCCGTTCCTTCCTTCATCTGTTCCCTACAACACACACAACAAGTCTGGCACTAGTGTCTCCAGTCCCGCACAAGCCTGCCAACCGCCGGAAGTGGAAATCGAAACGGGATTACGTCATCGCGTGGACAGTGGCCCAGCCAACTCCCTTCTCTGTTTCCATTTGAAGTGCCACTGATTTTTCAAAGAAATAAAACATGAAAATCTCGGCATATTGCAACCACTGAAACATTTAGTTTAGCACAAGACAGTACTGGCCCGTGGCCAAAAAAAAAAACAACCTTAAAGACTATTCGACCAAGGTTGTCAAAAAAGTGGTCTCAATGCCACAGCGATACGTACACCCTTACACACGACTGCATTTTATAAGCTGCACCATTCTTGGTGCATTTCCTGGCAGAGGGACACTTCGAAATATACACGCATAGTTTTGAAACCATTTCGTCACTGTTAATACCATGGGTAATGCTATGAAATGATAACTGGAAACTGACATGATAACTGGAAATTGACACGCTGGCGATCGCTATAAAAGTAACAGCCCGGTCGGGGACTGAAAACAGATATATTCAAGGGTCTTGGGACAACTTGGCCCTTTGCCAACTCGGCCCCTAATTTCCAACTCGGCCCCTACTTATATTTTTTAAATTTAACAATGAGTTAACCGTTTCCGCAGCATGATATATATAATGACGGTAGAAGAAAACCAGAATAAGACAACTGTTTACTTTATTTCCAACAACCAATTCGCTCTGTACACTGCTCTATTCAAGGATCCTATTCATAAAGCGCAATGGGTTTTCCGCACATTTTATACTGCTGAAAAGTCGTTTCTGTTTGTACTCGTCTACCTGCTACATTTTTTTTGAAGACACTGATGGTCATTGTTTTCACACTTTACTGCCAGTAGTGGTTACGAATTATTGCTCTACAATGCGGGGATGTATATGCGTCCAACGGCTTTCAGAAGATTAGACGTAGATCAGGCTCCATTTGTTTGTACTCGTCTACCTGCTACATTTTTTTTGAAGACACTGATGGTCATTGTTTTCACACTTTACTGCCAGTAGTGGTTACGAATTATTGCTCTACAATGCGGGGATGTATATGCGTCCAACGGCTTTCAGAAGATTAGACGTAGATCGGGATCCATTTCGATATTCGTTCCATAATTTAACTATATTTGCACAAGTCGCCCGGTACTTGCTGTTTTGAGAGCGGTGAATTTTCCGTTTATGAGAATGTGCATGGCACACTAAAAGAAATTTCAAAGGCCTTTTATGTCAGTTCTCGAAATTGAAATTAAGTATTCCTTTTGTGAGAATATGCAATGCACAATAAAAGAAATTTCAAAAGCCTTTTATGTCCCCACAATGATTCAGAAATTACCAATATCAAAATTGCAATTATTTTTTCGTGTGATAATATGTATTGCAGTTTAATGGAAATTTTAAAAAGCCTTTCATGTCCCTGTAATGATTCAGATATTACCAATCCCGAAGTTACAATTAATTTTCACTTGAAGAATAACGGGTACGCGTTTGAACTAAAAATTCAAATGCATCAGACGTAAATTTTAGGTATGCTCTTTGTTGAACAGACGATTGGCTTTATTTGAGAAATATTCAAAATAACGCGTTTGAACTAAAAATTCAAATGTCATCAAATGTAAATTTTAATTATGCTCTTTGTTGAACAGACGATTGGCTTCATTTGAGAAACATTTAAAGTTAGGGTCCGAGTTGGCAGTTTGAGGCCGAGTCGTCTTTCGCAAGGGGCCGAGTCGACCCAAGGATTAGGGACCGAGCTGTCCAAAAAGGGCCGAGTTGTCCCAACCCCCATTGAAGCGCAACTGATGAGATCTCGTTAAAACCTCAAAGGCTTAAAAATTACAGTACACACGGGCGACGTGCAAAACGATTGTTTTTCACCAGCCCGAATAATTTTGGTTGGTCTGAAAAGTAAGTTCATATAAGCCTAACCGTTTACAAAAGATTTACGTTCCCTACTGAGATTAACCACCAACAAAGACACCCCCCCCCCCCCGCTCCCATTAAAAAGAAACCTGTTCGGTAACAACACATTTACGTTGTTGTTATATATATATATATATTATCAGACTTTATTACATATATGTTACAGGGCATCTGTGAAATTAGGGATTTCATGAAATCCCTAGTGGATTCGTGTAATAACTTGCTAAATCAATTTCGGTTTTTACTGAGAATTTTTATGTTTGCAATATAATATTTTACCGAAATTAATAGTAGATTCTGAATTAATATACTCAAAGCGCTCGACTGCCAAACTGTCATTCATGAGATACTTCAGTACCTGAGTTTAGCGATATTTTTTATCCTATGTAACTTATGTCACATACCCCTCCAAATTCTGTTATTATGGATGGTAATGTTATAAATTCCAATTCCTTTCGATGGGAAAAGGGATACATAGTTTTGACGAACCACTAAACAGCCTTCCTGAATGGATAATTTTTCAAAATAGTTTTATAATCAATGAGCTTATTCATTAAACGAATTCCCTAGGGATTTCATGAAATCCCTAATTACACAGATTCCCCATAACATATATATAACACGCAAACTAAACCATACATATATCCCATATCCACATTATCAGACTTTATTACACAACAATTTTTCATACATGTATCAATATAACGCGTTGTAACTGACAGTAGACCTACTCGTTAACATCACTCAATGTTATCATTTAGAGATCAGTAATTAACGCTGCCAAATTTCGCCAATATCTCCGTTTGTCAAATCAGTCCCGCTTCAGTCAATACGACGTGCCGGCGACATTTTCCCAATTTTTTCCAGATTCCTTTGAAACAAATCATTATTAATTGCATTTAACTTTTACTATTCAGCACTGATATAATAAAACATCCATGCATGTCTGTGTATGAGGTTCGTCCAGGCGCCAAAACAGTACAAGGGGCTTTGGAAAAAAGGCCCACAACCAAACAAAAATCAAGAGGGAAGGAGGTCTATTTTAAAGGATAAGAAACCCGTCTTCAATATAAGTGGGTGTTTGCCACACTCGTGCAGACCACCTGGTTCGCTGTTTCAAATTTTCGCTCAGCAGTCCTGAAAAGTCTGTAAACGCAGGGGGGGAGAAGAAAGGCGTAACTTAAATACGGTTGGGCGGACTTACTGTATATCATCTTCTATCGTCCCCCAATTGTGCGACCCGGCACCGTCTCGTTTGTCGGTAGCCTTTACTCCCCTGGAATACACAGACATACACAAATCAGAGAACAAAAGCGAGGTTGTTTTTTTTACACCAAATTACTTGTCATGTTCGGGCAGTTCTGCGTCGTACGTCCCCCAGTTTCGTGAGCCACCGCCTTCACGTTTGTTGGTAGGCTTGACTCCACTGCAATCAAGTGCACATTCACATCACTCAATTAATCAAACGTGAGATGGGACTACTCACACACTGAAAAGATATACAACAGATTCAATTTGCGCAGAAGCCCTTAAGACACTATACAGGCGTAGCTTCTCGAAGCTTCAAACTCACTTCTTCTCGGGTCAATAATCGTACCATTGGCAATAATAATCTGACGTCGGTTGGACTAAAAATAACTGATTTCTTTCATTCCTTTTATCATTATTATGAAATTTAGACGTAAAGAGTAAATATTAACTTACGTCTTATCGCTGCCGCTATGTCTGTCAAATTCCCGTTTGCCGAACCTGTCAAAGCCGCCTCGCCCTCGACCGCCCCTTCCCCGGCCCCTGCCGCCACGGCCACGCGAGCCCTCCTGGCGATCTCCCCGCGACTCCGCGGGCGGCGAGGACGGGCCGAAGCCGCCGAATCCGCCCCCACTTCCGCCGCTCCGTTCGCCGAAGCCGCCACTGCTCTTCTCGCCAAACTCGCCGCTGCTCCGTTCGCCGAAGCCGCCGCTGCTCCGTTCGCCAAAGCCGCCTCCACCTTGACTATCACGGTCGCGATTCGCCCGGTTCTCTCGTCGGCGCGGCGGCAAGTCACGGTCCCGCGGCGGCCGGTTGCTTCGCTCGTCCCGGTTATCGCCTTGTCTCGACTTATTACGGGGAGGTTTGTCTGGAAAGAATTATATATGCATAACTACTACAAAATAACTACGTCATATATGCATAACTACTACAAAAACGGCAAAACGTTTACCTTTTAAATAAAAAAAAGCTGAATTTTGCACACGTCACGCACAGCAAGTAAAATAAGAAGTTTTTTATTTCTGCAAAAGGCCAGGGCTCGAAATTAGCTGGGGCCCTGGGGCCCGAGGCCCCATGATTTCTGGCCGGGCCCCACGATTTTCGAGGCTTGGGGCCCGGTGGGCCCCACGATTTTTTCGGAAAGGCCTATGTTAGTCATCAAAATAACAGATTTTTCTTCAACCAAAAATGTACTCATATGGGGTTGGGACATTTTGCACTTTTGTCACTTTGTACCTCCGTCATTTTGTACCTTTTCTGCCACTTTGTACCTTACCATTTTATACCTTTTATTACGTGCAATACTCAGTTAAAACAAAAAATTAAATACCGCCTGCTCTACCTGACCTTCATTTCAGTGAAAATATTAATGCAATCATTTCGACCACATTTTCTCTGGAATTACTCAACCAGACTGAGTGAATCTACTCAGGGGTTACTCTGCAAAATCTCTGTAATTGGCTGGACTTTCAGCACCAGTCTTCTAAAATCAGTATAAATACAGCTGCAAATCTTTGCCAGTTATATGTCTCCCCCCAAGGGAGACATATATAGCATTTGGTGTGTCCGTCCGTCCGTCCGTCCCAGTGTCTGTCTTGCCGTCTGTCTGTCCGCAGTGAGTTCTTATGAAATTAATGAGTTGATTTTTTTCAAAAAATACATACATACATATTGGGGTACATGTCTAGATGATGCCCGTGTTATCTTTTTTCGTTCCTTCAACAATTCTATTTTGGCAAAGTTTTGAACATGGGGGGGGGGGGGCGTGCATTTTTCTCACTTTGGCAGGCTACATCTCCAAAACAGTTCGTTGGATAAGGCTCAGACGTCGCAAAAAGAACACACATATAGCACAAATGTATACTGCAAAGTTTTTCTTAATTTTCGTTGAAAGTGTATTTTTGGCGATTTTTTAATTTTTTTTATTATTTAAGTTTATTGGCCATATTGTTGCGACATCTCCGAAACTGTTTGATTAAATCGCAACGGATAATTCGAGGTTAATGTGGATTAAATTATCAGCTTAGACTTAGTGGTAGCTACAGCTAGACTGTCATCGGTGACAATAAGAAAATTCCGTTGTTATTTTGCTAGTTACACATTACGCGACAGCAAAAAAACGTGTACTGTATTGTAAAGAAGCGTGCAAATTGACAATAAAATATGTAAAATTAATCTTGGTTGTTATTTTTCTCATCTTAAAGAGGGTACAAAATGACTTCAAAAAGGTGTAAAGTGGTAAGGTACAAAGTGGCGGAAAGGTACAAAACGTCTTTCGCGAAAGTACAAAATGGCAAGATACAAAGTAGGAAAGGTACAAAATGTCCCAAGACCACTCATATAGGTAAGCACTTTTTGGGCCCAATGGACTTTCTATTAGCGATTCCCGTTGCGTCCGCTGAAGCAGAACGAGGGTTTAGCGCTCTGAAAAAAAAACGAAGACTGACTGGCGAGCCAGCTTAAACGACGATCATCTGACGGATCTGCTTCTAATTCAACTTGAATCTCCGGAAATAAAAAACTTTGACCCTATTCCCGCAATAGACCCCTGGAGTTCGAGTTAGACGTCCTTTCGTTCATGAAGAAACGGTCCACGGCATTGAAGCAAATAAGGATATCAAAGAGGAAATAGGGGTGTGGGAAGAACTCGGTGTCACAATATAATAAAAACAATAGAGAGACAAACTGAAGACAATTGTATCATGTATCTTAAGAAAAATAAATTACTTTTTATGGGAATATGGTGATTTTTCTAATATATAGCCTAAATCTATCCGGGCCCCAGGATTTTCGGCCGGGCCCCAAGAAATCTGGACTTTGGGGCCCGGAGGGCCCCAAGGTAAAAATGGTTAATTTCGAGCCCTGAAAGGCATAAAATTACTCTTGGAGAAACCTTTTATGACGATGTGCAAGTTTTCCACACTACGAGACATTGAATAGAGCCCCCTTGACAGAAAAGCCCTCGACAGAAAAAAGTCTGATGTTAAATTCCAACCGGCCAAACACTAACAGAAGCAAAAACAATTCAGCTTGTCCCGGTCTACCTGACTTGAACTATAGCAAAGCCAAACACAGAGTTGAGTTTGTATGGGTCCAAAGCAACATACGTTTGATACCACTCCTGCCACAACATCACCCATTTACAATTCAAACTTATGACTAAAATTCTGTGTTATTGTAAGATAAAGTAAACAATAGTGAAGCATTCAATGAAGTATCATGTGCGAATGTGTTCTCAATGAATGCCTATTGTGTGGCGTCTCTAAGCTCCTTTAGATATATACGTAATCCATATTAACTGTCTATACACTGGGCACTCCCAAAACAAGCAGTTCCAAATGTTCATAGACCAGGTGCACCAAAATTCATGAACAGGCTTAGTTGGTATAACAACATTTGGAGGTTGCATTCTGAGAATTACGCGATTACTGCAGAGGCCCACTGATTAGGCCGACGGACAACCATTCAAACACGACACGAAGAATGGACACCTTTTTATCTTTTTATCCATTAGGTAGTATTTTTGTATCGGCCTCCGAGATATCAGAAAATATATTATCAATAACATAAACAATTACTTATCAAATAAACCCACTTTCCCTGACATTTCCCTGAATTTTACAGCAAGATAAAATTCCCTGACATTTCCCTGACAAAAATATTTTCCAGGTTTTCCCTGACATGTATGAACCCTGTACCGAAGACTAGATATCTCCGACGTCCTGAGACTCATTCTTTTTTTCTTTTCAATTGCTCAGTTGCCCCATTGACTGACTACACTAGGTCACCATTTCAACCACAACAATAGGCATTGTTTTTAAGGAAGTTCCTTGAAAGTTCCCTGAATAGTTTTGTTAATTCTGCTACGAACCACATACCAAAGTACCTTCGAAATATTCCAAAAATCTTATTTCTGTGCCCAACCCACCTTCTTAAAATATTACTGTATATCATCTTTCACATTGTAGTTTTATTCCTTTTTGCGGATACTGTACTACACGGTAAAGGGATTATAATCTCCATGGCCGAGCCCCCGCCCCCCTGGTTACCTCCAAAAAAAGTCCTGCACACTACTTTTAAACACGGGATGTTCCACTGTATTTTAGGACTTGGTCTCTTTTTGCTCTAAGAATCCACTCTCTGGGTGAGTTTGCTTACTTTTTTTTAACTAGAAAAGGTTACTTGACATTCGGAATCTTAAGCTTTTTGGTATAAATGAAATACTGAAAAATTTCAGCGTCGGTGGTACTGCTAGTGACAAAAGATGCCCTGCCAGTACTCGATAAAAAGTGTTTGGGTGTCGAATGACCAGGGTTCGGGCTGAGTTCTCAGAAAACTGAGTCAAAAAAGGAAAGTGTGACTCAGTTGGGTCCAGAAAGACTCGCTGGGCTCCGAAAAAGTGAGTCATTTCGTGAAAAATGCCCCAAAAGTGGACAAAAACCCCGCCAACGCGAACCCTGGTGACTGTTGTCGTATTTACAGGCTGTAAACAGCAGATCCTCACTTCTGATTGCAGCGTTCTAAAAGTCATAAAGGTCAAATCGTCTTTTGAGTAAGAATCCTGTGCAATAACTGACACTCATCGTCATAGTCATGGAACTAAAAATTTAATACAATTAACTGTTAGGTGTTGTATGAAGTATAATGGTATGCTGTATAACCGAAAATTTGAGTTGTCATGGATTCCATGTTATTTTTAAACATCAATTCAGACCTTATTGGGTAATAGCATGTATGTAACTTCGTGTCTGTTATTGAAATTTTTCGTTATTTCCAATCCCATTGTTTTTGAAGAAAACGTAACACAAAAGCTGTGTATTCCAAGCTGTGTGCGTCACTTAATCTTAGAAAACTTCAGTCAAACGGGCCCTCAAAACGAGAGAAGCAGACTCGAGTGTTAGTTTCAATGCAGGAAATTGAAACAAAGAACCACAGGCAGTACTGAGCCGCTTCTCGGAGCTAAGTTGATCAGCAGCACTGGCCAGTCTGTAGCCTTTCCCAAACAAGACCCTATTTTTCAGAAAATGCATTTATGTACATTTTCAAAAGGCAGGGATCACTTCGGCGAGGGCCATGACACCCACATTCTGAAAATGGCCCCATTTTTTGACCGGGGGGGGGGAGCGCTCTGGCCCGGTGTTTCTGAAAATGGCCCCCCTCCCCCCAGATTTTTTGCGTAGGGGCTCTTTTTCATTGCGTTTCTAGAATTATTTTCAGAAAGTAACTGTCTAAACTTAAAAAGCAGCAGAAACGCTCTCAGTCCCCAATGACATTTTAAGAACGGTTCAAAGACTTGTGTACTTGTTTATCGAACATTGTTAATTTTCAGCCACAAAAGTTTCATTTCACCACGCACATCTGGGTCTATTGCAACTACCCCCCCCCTCCTCCCCCGCCCTCTATCCGAGTCTAAAGGATTGGCAAATTTGCATCTGGCTGATTAAGTTCAGTAAAGATTAAACATTTAATTGTCACCAGTTGCTATCTACTTTATCCAATTCTATCTCCTCTCCCTCGTAGGCAAAGCCAACTTGAAGTCATTTGAATAATTTCCTCAATTTTTCACATCACTAAAACGTGTACAATTTCTACAATGCACAGCGTTGAGTGAAACGTTTTTTTGTTTTGTTTTTTTTTTGGGGGGGGGGGGGGGGGGTGTTCCTTTATATTTCTTTCAATAGGTGGAATCACACATTCGACTACGAAATTTACGCAATAAAAAAAAAACACGACTGTTTTCGGGGGGATAATTAGACAAGCTGCGTAACATAGAAGTCAATGGAGAAATGTATCAAAATCACCTAGAACTAAATATACTCTTTTGTGTGAACAACCCATACAATAATGTCTTCAATAGATTCCCCACATTCCATTAAGTTTTGACACCTGGGATACGACATGGAAGTAAAAAATCATCTTTTAGTGCACTTTTATTATTTGTGTCGCGTTTCCAACCCCCTTCTTCCCCCTATCCTGTCAGCTTCCTCTGCCGAGCACGCGCACTCGAAACTCTGAATTTGCGTATTGCACCTCGCCTGGGTCCTGCGGGTTGAAATATGGCTTGGAGTTGAGAAATTATTTCACACCAAAGTGCTGGTCTAATGCCTACAACAACCATTACTATACCCCATATTGTCTTCAAGCCGTTAACAAAGAGCTTGGAGTCCAACATCTTACCTAATTTCAGCTTTTTACGACTTGAAGAAATCACATGTCAAAACTCGTTCTTGGCCATTTAACACGTGACAAGCAACATGTAGCTTTGCAATAAAACAAATGCTTACCGTTTGTGTCTCGTCTGTTTTCCTTATCTTCAGACAGTTTTGGCTTTTCTACTGGTGGTGGAGGCTGCGTGTTACTTTTAGGCCGGCTCTTGTTTGATTTAGAGTCTTTAGATTTTACATCTTCCTTTTTAGATTTGGGTTCCTTCTTCTTGGACTTGGCTTCCTCTTGAAGCCGTAAAATTTCAATTGGGTCAGCGTCATCGTCTAAGAACAAGTCAAACTTGTTCGTGACGGCTATACCGTAAGATGATTCCATTGCTGCAAAGTGGATCGCAATGGATTTAGTCACAACTCCTTCATGAGCTTTCCCTGCACTGTCAAAATGGCTGTTTCCTGTCAGATACCCAGAGCACCTGCTGACATCAAGATAATTGGGTCAAGCCAGAATTCTTCTATAACTCTGTACCAGTGCGTTATGCGCCATAATATCGAATTCTAATGACAACCTGCATATTCTATAGTATTTTATTACAATAATTTCGTGATTCTTTACTTTGAATGCGTTCAAATTTAGCAAAATTAATATAAGAGCATCCGCTAAAATGTAAACAAAGTAGACATGACCTATGAACTGGCCCAAATTAAAAAGGAGAGTGAACATTTGTAATAAGTATGAATGCGGAACAGTTTAAATTCACATTGTTTTTAGTAGTGAACTCGTTGTTATAAAAGAGCTGACCTCTCAGGGGATTTATCTGTTATGTATAAACACAGAGCAACTGAATATTTCTATGAATCTAGCGGTACTGTGCATTCCTCAGCACTGAGTATTCTCGCATTCCTCAGTACTGAGTATTCTCGCACATTGATGAAAAGGTGTAAATGAGTTTCCAAGTCACTAAAATCTGTATTTTAGTGACTTTTGTAAAAGTGGTCCCTCTCTTTTATGAGAACTAGTTTGTGCAGAATCCCCAGGGTCTGCAGAGTATATAGGTGTTATACAAAGTCCGAATGGCCGTAGAGGTTGGCTGTTGGACAACAAAGGTAGTGAACTCTCAAACTGATTCGGCACGAGATAGATGCTTCAGCGCTTTCCCTAATTTCCACTTTGCAGTTGTGAAAAGATATCAATGAAGACACCAAAAATAGTTAGTGAAGAACTGAGGGTGAAACTGCCTGTGGTAAGTATAATAATGACAACAACAAAATACATAATTATAGTTGCCTAGCAAAACAAGATTCATTGATGTGGACAAGCATTGTCACAAGCGTTTGCTCTTAGCTTATTCCCTTTTCAAAATTCATTGAATTATAAATTACTAATATGTGTTCTCTTTGTAACAACGTCTGATTTTGATTATTTGATTATTTATTTTTTATGTTCATAAAAGTCTACTGAAGTCACTCCATTTTCAAGAAAAAAACAACAAGTGTTAAAACAATCTACTCTGTTGTTATCACAATTGTAAATACTCTTGCTTTGGACCCTTCTGGGTACTGAAGTTCAAAAATTGCTGTATTTCTTAATTATGACCCACTGGTCTTAAATACAAGTAAGTATCTATCAATAGACTCTCTCGACAAAATAAAAATACGAAAAATTTAACCACTTACAAAAATTACGACTGAAGCGACTGTCGTTGCAGTTATTATTTTGCATTATCTATGGCTCACAGAGCTCGACAAATTGTTAATTTTTGTTCTTAATTTTTCTATTCATCATCCATTTAATGACATTACCTCATGGCAATCGTACGTAAACTGAAAAGAAGCGGATAGTGGGACAGCTTAACAATATTTCCAAGATGCTTCTAAAACATAAGATGGAAAGAAATAAAAACAAACGGAAGAAAAAGGAGACAAAAGAAATAAAGAGAGGTTAAAAACATAGAACTAAGGAAAAAGGTTGAAGGAGGAATGACAAAATAGCTTACAAAGGAGTAGGGGAAAGGAAATCACTTGAGATCACGTGACATAAAAGTGTAAGAAACGCTCGAATGTCATTTTTGCCACAGTTTATGATAAGGGTACTTTATTTACTAGTCTAATTCAAGAGTATCAGCTATTGCTAGTATCGTATTCTATGTTGAAAATTTATAACCGTGAACTGTTTAATACTTGTGTCAATTAAGACATATTATACAGAGCCACTTGCGATTCTATTCAAAATACATCTAGATCTCTGAATGTAACGAAAATGATATTGAAACATAAAAAAAAACATTTGTAAAGCACACAAGAGAAGCTTGAGAGACCGTGTTGGGCCATAAAAGATTATTTCTAGTCAACCTATTAATTCTTCGTCCATTACAGAAGGCATTTTTTCAGAAAAAATATTTCAAATCCTTCAAAAATCTAAGAAAAAATAAAATTTCTAAGATTTTTGAGAATTTAAGCAAAAGCAACATTTCAAGATATTTAATTTTTAAAACACACAACCGAATTGTGAAGGCAAAGTAAATAAGGATCTGGGTTTCGCTGCTTTACTTAAAAGCGGCTTTACAGTTGGGCTGATGGCGTGGTAGCAGTTTCAGGTTTTTCTCCAAAAACTTAAATATACGTTAACATTAAAGTATTTTCATTTACGAAATTGTAGAATCGTTTCTAAAGATTTGTAACAAATAGTAATATAACTAACCTGTATATTTAAATGAAACTAACTTTTAATATACATTTACCTTGATCCAACTTAATTAGTCTTTACATTTTTTCACAAATATAATGCCATTTTATTCAATAAAATTAACCTTTATCTGTGACAGTTGCACAAGTGCTTCTGTGAGCTTTAAGAGCTAACATATGGCTCGTACATCCCACAGTCTTGCAACAACCAATTACAAGAATAAAGCTAATGAAAGCCAGTCTGTAAATTTGTTCTATTGTATCTGAAAAATACTTCAGCCGTATGCCAAACAACTGCTGTCTGATCAATGCTGTCAAAGTGGTGTTGTGCAGCTGATGTAAATTCTGTATGTGATCTTACACCCACTTTGTATTTTCAGAACGATTACTTTGCGTTTTGACATATTAATCACTGTATTACGTTGTATTTGCTGTTAAAGATTTCTACCGAACAACCGCTCTCGTAGCTAAGTACGAGAGGGTTTATTTTCTAAAATAACCTAAAATATACATATATTATGATATTCCCTGGATATAAATTACGAGCCACCGTGGCTTACATGTGATTTATTTGCTTTTCTTGTGTACTGGTAACCCCGGGTTACACTGTTTAATGTTAGATATAACTTTCCACTTTTCATCCCAGTTTGAAGCGCGTATTTTTCATCTTAACTTCATGAAAAGTCATGTCCTGGTCCATGACAGAAATTTGCGCGAGAAATAACCCAAATTAAAAACTTAAAGGATGTATTTGTTATTTTGTCTACTATACATTGTCAAATGACACATCAGATTCCATTTTCATTTACATATTCTAGATGCATACAATCTAATAATTTGAACTAGTGTGTATTTTACGTTTCATCTTTATTTTTCATGGATAACAGATGTTTCCAGACACTAAAGATTTCTTCAGAGTGGATTGTGTGTAAATGTATGTCCTTGTAGATAACTGATCAGCGTATTGTTTTAACCTGTGCTTGTTTCTTATGGGTCACACATTTATAGATACATTGAGGCACTTTTTGCCGCACCAGGGCATTGTTTGGTGATGACTTTTCGTTTGGAGGACCTTCTGTCCACAATTTATTGATATTGTAACAATGTGATTCTCGTGAACGTGTCTCGGGTGCTCACTCGAAATGACTTCGAGCCACTTGAATTGACTTGCTCTAGCGAATTGAGGCAGTCACCGGAGTTTTCCCTGTGTGGCGGGCTACTGCTTCACTGTGGTCGATTTTATAATTTTTTCAAGTTAAGCACTTTAAACATTGTCGTCTCGTTTCCAATCGCATATCAACTTCGGTAATCCCGCATGGTTGTGCAATGCAACCACACTCATTACGTCGCCTGTCATATGTTAGATGGCGTCTGGCTATTAGTTTACACAGAATCCGTAATATTCAGGGTGGCTGTAACCGAACAGCCTCTATTTTAATCCGATAGCACTACATGTCACGGAATAACACCGGCTAGGTCGATCATCTTCCAACTGAGACATATCGCAGGTAGAAAATGGCCCTTTTCGGACTGATACCAACATGGAATTATCTCAACAACAGAGCAAAATATGACAATATACCTCTGTGTGTCGGGGGCATTATTTTGCGAGTTGGTATCACACGGGTCCAGTCTATCTCAGACCAAGTTTATAACGGCTCGAGAATGTATCGAGTTTTCGTTCTATCCTGCAACTTTTGACGAGATAGCCCGCACATTTTGTATCCAACATACCGATCGAAATATCTTTCTAGTCATCTATTGTTATAATACATGTTGACTCTTTATGTTCTATGCACTTAATTGATGGGCTAACACCAAGAGGGTTAGTAATAAAAACACGCGATGCATCGTCTGTCAGGACGTTGCATCTTGTATATTTTGCTGCAGATCCGACTACTGCATCCAGTAAGCCCCTCCCTATTTTTATTCCTGCAACGCTACGGGAAAGAAGAGACAGAACAAAAGATAGAAACAAAACTATAGAAAATCATCTTCGGTTTCACTTCAGCTCTTTTATTCTCTAAAGCATTTTACGGACAAACATTGTCGCGTAAAAGAAAAAGAATCAAAGCGGATGCTCATTTACTAGGCATTTTATCAGCAACTGCAGTACAATAGGGACTGGGGGGGGGGGGATCTTGTAAGGCTAAAGAAGCAAACTAATCTACAATGATTCCGGTGCTCAATGGCGATAGTATCTCGCCATCATCGACCATCTCGGTCAATGTACAGGCTGCCTTGTCGATGCCTATTCTGTTTTCAATTTAATGGAACCTGTACACCTCTTATTGTCGCAACATGACCGTCTTGATTGATATATTCTTTGTACTCTTCATATGCATCGTCTGACGTCAACCCATAAAGCACTTGGGTGACTTTCATCACAATCTAATCAATCTTTTTAATATTAAATTTTGTGTTCTGAATGTTCGGTCATATTTTATACTTGACTGTTATGTCCATGTAAATCACATTGAACACTCTTCCTCAAAAGTTCTGCATAAACAAAATGTTGCACTCATTAAAATCAGTATTACTATATACTTCCATATATGACACTATAATCATCTAAAATCACGATGGAATAAGAAAACTATATGAGTTTAATATACCGGTAGAAGTATCGTTCCGTTGATCAAGTGAATGTTGTTCTCTTTTTATCCCTTCAAACAGCCAGACATTCTTTTTTCAGGTTTTCGCTCACTCCTTCTAGTATTATGTAACATTTTACTACGAAACCACCGTAATTAGTAACCTTCTAACATTTATGAATCAAAATTGTCTCTTTATGCGTAATACAGAACGTTCCAATGAATGCGCTAAATTTAGTCACACAGTAAGACATGAAAAAATATATTATCTAATTATTTATCCTACTGAAAAGAGCTATCATATTGATATATAAGGCGCTATTATTTGCTTCTTTTCGCCGTCATATTTATTTTTTATATATTATGATGCTTAACTTCTAGTTTATTTATATCATTTGGCAATATGTATTTATCTATATTTCTAATTTTTAAAATTACAGCGGTAGTCTAGGCGTTGAAGCACAGGCTTGGCAAGCTCAAGTTTGAATTGGTCTACACTTGGTTGGATCACTGTTTCTAGGGGCAGGCTTTTATAGATACGAGTCGCTGATGGAAAGAATGAGTGCTATTTGGCATGCACATGCGTGCACGGTTGTAGGAATCAAGCGTTGTGTCCTCTTGCTATTAAATGAATCGGTGTCAGATGATCGTTTACGAAAATGGCAACGAGACTGTTGACATCTTCACTGCTTTTTCAAGCTGACACCAGATTTTGTATGGTATTCCACTATAGTTTGCAAAGCATCGTGATTACGTTGTGTGTAATTTCAGAGTCATGGAAAAAATAGCGAGCGGAGCTATGCTCTAAGACTCTACGGAGCTTAGCTATGTATTTGGCTGTTGAGGGAATCAAACATCGGCGCTGTGAATTTCAGTGTGGGCCGCACATACGTAATATAGCACTTGGCTTTGAGTCATATTTTGGTGTTACTCTAGAGGAAAGCTCTAGTGAAATTTGCTTGCTTTGTTATTTTGTGCTTGTTGAATGGTGGCCGCTTATATATTATCACTCAATGGTATTTATACTGGTTACGCTCTTGAGCTTTTTACCATGAATGGTGTATGTTGACTTGATGGGGTTTTTCTTGTTGTTGAGGGTGATTGCTTCACATTTATCTGGATTAAACTCTATCATCCACATTTTTCTCCCATTCCCGGAGACGATCTAAATCTTTCTACGAGAGCGCGGCATCACTCTTTATGGGAATTGTACGTCCGACAAGTCTGTCGTTGGAGAAGAGAATTGTGGATAAATGGCGAAGAAAATCAGACAGATCGTTTGATTTAGACAAGAAATAAGAAGGGACCAATAACCATACCTTGGGGGACACCGGATGTAACCTCTTCTGCTGCTGATTTCTGAACTTCGACGGCAACTGACTTTTGAGGAAATCTGTTATTCAGTCTAGCATATTCCTTCTCACACAGGAATGGGGTAGTTTGTACAGTAGACATTGTGTCGGACTTTGTCAGAGGCCTTTGAGAAGTTTCACAATATGGAATCACCCATTGTTGTTTAATGCTTTTGCGATCTCGTTTGTGGTTAAGATCACGTGAGTTTCAGTTAAACTATACTTGTAGAAGCCGTGTTGCGCATCATTAAGGATGTGATTTGTGTCTAGGTGTCTGATGATATGGCTATGGATTATGTGTTCGAGGGTTTTACAACATATGCTGGTGAGTGAGATCAGCCTGTAATTCGATGGTGAGCTGTGCTCCTCATTTTTACTAAAGCGTCACCCCAATCGTCGGGACTCTTCCCTTTCTACACTGATGCTTAAAATATGACAGTTAATGAGACAGATAGTTCAGTAGCA
The DNA here is from genome assembly GCA_949752745.1 of Protula sp. h YS-2021. Classification (NCBI taxonomy): domain Eukaryota; kingdom Metazoa; phylum Annelida; class Polychaeta; order Sabellida; family Serpulidae; genus Protula; species Protula sp. h YS-2021. Next base: position 25,578,851 of record OX457026.1, on the reverse strand, counting down.
TAATCGCGGTGTTTTGATAAAATATTGTCGTGACCTTGAGCTTTATTCGGATTTAGAGAAGATAGCAGCTTTTCTACTCCATTTCGATCAACACTGAGATCTTGTGGATCAAAGTAAGGACTAGGACTTAGATCTGGTAGTGACTTAAGATCTTCCTTTGTAAACACTGATGCGAACTGCTTCTTAAGCCCACTTGCCTAGAATTTTCGATTGACATGCGCTTTACGTTTTCTTTTTGACACTTCTGCTTCTTAAACGTCCGAAGGTTTTCCGAAGGTCAAGTAGTATCAGTGGAATCGACAAACACATCATGATCAATATTTCTAGGCAACCACTGAACTCGATTTAGTATTGTAGAACGGTTGGTAATAAATATATCCAAAGTCTTTGATCCGCTTGTGGGAAAATTGACCATTTGTCCCAAACCACTTTCATTCACACACGCCAAGAAATCTTCATTTAGCTTAGTGGGATATTGGTGGCTGGCAACGGACTGTGTTTCCTGCCTTTTATCGGGTGAGTTTATATCCTCTGCTGTCCATATGGTGCAATTTGGATTATGTATACTCACGTTGTTGATGACGGAGCATAGGTTCTTGCTGTATTCTATACTACTATTTGGTAGACGATAAACTAAGTAAACAATAAGTGGATTGGTTCGACGCATTTCAATTTTTGTTGCGACTCTTCCATATCGTGAGTCAATAGGGGCTTCTTCACTGAAATATCTTTTCTCACTTCTATCAACACACCCCATAGCCATCACTTCGATCTCTACGGTAACGTTGGTTATTACTTGTGAAGAGATAAACCTTGTTACTTAATACATGCATTATATCTATCCACGTCGTGAGTCAATAGGGGCTTCTTGAATGCCAACATCATTTTTCACTGCTATGAACACACCTCCATAGCCATCACTTCGATCTCTACGGTAACGTTGGTTATTACCTATAAATAATAAATAAATAAATCTATTTTATTATGGCAACAGTAAAATGCTGAAATATATTATAAATATGCGGTAGATGTAGATGTCTAAATCGAAACAACAATATAATGTCAATGAATACTATGTTTGACTAGAAATTATATATCACTCTTGGAAGTTACTGAGCATATCTGGAATGAATGAGTTCTTAGCTAGCTTTCGGAATTTTATATTTTACGCTATTTCTGATATCGTACTTTGACTTTTCTTTAAATTCGAGCAAATAATTTATCTTATCTTTTGGATCTTGAATCTTTTTGAAAAATTTTTTACAGAGATTGATTCTACCTTTATGTAAAGTTTTCATATAAGAATCTCTAACGACTTAGCGTATTCATTGCTTGGAAAATTTATTTTCACAGTTCGTTTTTGAAAATGTTTCAGTCTTTTGTTGTCTGCAGTTGTCAGGCATGTAGACCAAACAGGCGTGGCATATTCACAAATTGGTCTAATAACACTAATATAAAACTGTTTCAAGTCACCTATAGACTCGACTGCTTCTTCAGCCTTTGCGTCAAACATGGGCGTTTTAGAGCTTTTTTGAGAATAGCGTTAGTGTTTTCGTCGTATTTGAGGTTTTTCTGTAGAATAAGTCTCACCAGTTTGGCATTTGTGATACGGTCCACAGATATGCTTTCAGTCACAATGGGGTAAAAAATACGTGGTTTTTGCTGAAATGAGAATTCGTGGGGTTTTGAAGCATTGAGCTTCATATCGTTCTTGATTGTCCATTCCTGTACCATGTCAATGGAATTTTGTAGCGTTGAGCTTTCGTTGCCGCGCACAATCTCAAATAGCGTTGCACTGTCCATGTATTTGTACAGCGGATGGACAGCCTTTGAATAGTCTAATCGCTCCTTAAAGGGCTGCATCCTTGAGCTCTAGCCAGGGGGGGAAATGTTGACTAATTTTCACGCTGTAATAATGCAGGTATCCATTTAAGCAGAAAAGATTGTACACCAAGAGATTCGATTTTCTACATTAAGATATTGTGATTGACACGATCGAAGACTTTAGAAAAGGTTAAAAAAAGGAATCGAATTGAATTGTTCGGGAATTCTAGGGCCTTGTACCACATGTCAGTATCTCAACAAGCATATGGGTTGTCGAGACACCTTTTGTACTGCAGAACTGAAGATACCGGTCTTGTTTTCCAGATTTTCTTTCAGCCACGATGTTGTAAATCGCCCGAGTTCTTTTTGCTAACAAACATGTTAAGGAAACAGACCTTAGGTCAGACTCTATACTTTTAGACGGTGCGGATCTCCATTTTGGGGTACATATCTTTCTCGAATTGATGAATTAAAAATTGAGCAAACAGGCGCTGCTAGGATGGAGGCAAAATCATGAAACATCCAACTCTGAATACATTCAGGACCGGAAGCTGTTTCTGATTTGACATTTGATAATCCTCGCTCTATTTCTTCTATTTCCATTGTGTGCTTGGAGAGTACATCCTACTTAATTTTTGTATAGTCATTATCAGGTTGTAACGGTGGCAAATCGGCTGAAATCGAGTGAAAAAAACTCATTGATTGATTAGACTAGTTTGTCCATGTCGCCATCGGTGATTTTGTTCGCTAGACCTCCGAGAACGTGGCTGCTATCCGTTTTTCTCAGGCCTGCAACTTCTATGACATTATGCTACCACTGCTTTGAGTCACTCTCGGTGAGTTAGGACATTTTTGATTTGAAATAGCGTGATTGTAATTTTTGGCGTTTCCTGTTGATTTATTTTCGTAGGCTTTTGTACTGCGCTACATTTTCACTATGCAATGCGCATTGGCGCTGTCTGATCATATCTTTAAACGTATTGGTTATCCAGGGTTTATCTTTTGTATGTATAGATAGTGTGTTCATCGCGAAAGATGTCTCAATCAGGGATGTCACAATGGTGTCAAATTATGCACAAAATTCGAAACCGTACATTGGCGACCAGTAGTTGTTGAGAAACGAGAGTTCCAGCACAGGAAGTGACGTCATAATGACGTCATAGGGTGTGCTGGAATGCCCATGGGGGTTCTGGCACATATGGTGATTGATAGAGCGCGTGTCAATGACGTAATCATGACGTTATAATGACATCATCATAACGTTATAATGACGTCATCATAACGTTATCATGACGTCATCATGACGTTATGACGTCATGATACATATTAAGACTCTCTTAAGCAACATAAGCCTAAGTCACCTGTCAATCATCATGACGTCATTAGTCACGTGACCTGTCAATCATCATCGGTCATGTGACCCTGAGCCTATATGAGGAATGTTTTCCCGACATTAACCTTACGTCCCGCGTGGCTCACTTGGTAGGGCATGGGACTCGTAAGCAGAAGATTGGAGGTTCGATCCCGCCCTCGGGCAACACTTTCACCTTCTGTCTATCATACCTTCAGACTCCCCCTTGACTATAAGGCATACATTCATCACGCACTCATTCATAACACACATTCGTCATACACATTCATCACGCACTCATTTATAATGTACTCATTCATAATACTCATTCATAATACACATGCATAATGCACTCTATGGTTTAGGGTTAGGCTGCCAATACCTGGGCTCGAACCACAAACCTTCCGAGCATGGGTCCGACCAGGAGTCCCACACTCTACCAACTTAGCTATTCCGGACTTAAACAGAATGTATTGTGAAAACATGCTATTCATGTGTGGTCCAAAAATCTCCATGCTATAGTAGTGGGAAAATGGTGGTTCTAGGCCAACTTTAACAAATGTAGCTTTTTGAAAACATATGATGTGTAAAATAAGCTTTTTGAAAACATATGATGTGTAAAATAAGCTTTAGCATTTTACCATGCTACCTATTCGAATGTTCTTAAGTTATAGTAGGGGGAAAATGGTGGTTCTAGACCAACTTTAACAAATTTAGGTTTTGACAACATATAATATATAAAATAGGTTTTAGCATTTTACTCTGCTACTTATTCAAATGTTCTAATGTCATAGTAGGGGAAAACGATGCTTCTAGACCAATTTTAATAAATTTGTTTTTTGACAACATATGATGTATAAAATTAGTTTGAACATTTTACCATGCTGTAGGAGGGAAAAATCAGAGTTCTAAACCAACTTTAACAAATTTAGTTCTTTTTTGAAAACATATGATGTATAAAATAAGTTTGACATAAGACATAAGTGTTTTTTTTTTGGTGCGAAGAGCACACCATTCAAACATGTATTCGAATGGCAAGCTCCATTCAAAGACGTGTTCGAATGGCAAATTATTTTTGAATATATTACGCCATGGTATTGTTCAACAAGTTTTGAACAAGTTCAACAATTGTTCAACAAATTGTTCAACAAGTTGCTCAACATGTTCAACATGTTCAACACGTTTAGCATGTTGTTCAACATGTTCATCATGTTCAACATGTTGTTGAACATGTTGTTCAACATGTTTACCAAGTTGTTGTTGAGCAAGTTGTTGTATATAAGGCGATGTTTAAAGACTTTCTCATCAGACTTTGCTGTAGGTATTGTCTCAGGCTTTACTATAAAATTTTCTGCACGCATTGTCTCAGACTTTTCTACAGGCATTGTCATAGATGGTAGTTGTTGTTGTTCACTCACTGCAGACATGTTCACTCTTCAGTATCTTGATACAGAATGTGTGTTACGTCTGAGGTCGGGTGCCTTTATGCTTTATAGTGAGTTGTCTTAATATGTTTAGAAATACCTTTACCACGTTCGCCTTTGTGGACAGTTGTAAGATATCGAACAAACGTTGCATTTATACATCCTTTTAGTTCAACCTACACTATTCAAATGATGAGAAAGTCTTTAAACATAGCCTTATATACAACAACTTGTTGAACAACAACTTGTTGAACAACAACTTGGTAAACATGTTGAACAACATGTTGAACAACATGTTGATCATGTTGAACATGTTGAACAACTTGTTGAACAATTGTTGAACTTGTACAAAAAATTATTGAACATCACCATGGCGTAATATGTTCCAAAAATAATTCGAGCACGTGTTTCGAATGGGCATGCTATTCGAACAAGTCTTTGAATGGTGCTTGCCATTCGAATACATGTTTGAATGATGTGCTCTTCTCACGAAAAAAAAACACTTATGTCTTATGTCAAACTTATTTTATACATCATATGTTTTCAAAAAAAACTAAATTTGTTAAAGTTGGTTTAGAACTCTGAATTTTCCCCTCCTACAACATGGTAAAATGCTCAAACTTATTTTATACATCATATGTTGTCAAAAAAAACGAAATTTATTAAAATTGGTCTAGAAACATCGTTTTCCTCCTAGTATGACTTTAGAACATTTGAATAAGTAGTATGGTAAAATGCTAAAACTTATTTTACTCATCATATGTTTTCAAAAACTACATTTGTTAAAGTTGGTCTAGAACCACCATTTTCCCACTATAATAGCGTGGGGTTTTTTGGACCAGACATGGATGTGTGCATTATAGCCTTATATAGCACGTTTTTACAATACATTCTGGTTCAGTCCGGAATAGTTAAGTTGGTAGAGTGTGGGACTCCTGGTCGGACCCATGTTCGGAAGGTTGGTGGTTCGAGCCCAGATATGGGTAGCCTAACCCTAAACCATAGAGTGCATTATGCATGTGTATTATGAATGAGTACATTATGACTGAGTACGTGATGAATGTGTATGACGAATGTGTGTTATGAATGAGTGCGTGATGAATGTATGCGTTATGGCCTAGGGGAGGGGGAGTCTGAAGGTATGATGGACAGAAGGTGAAAGTGTTGCCCGAGGGCGGGATCGTACCACCAATCTTCTGCTTACGAGTCCCATGCTCTACCAAGTGAGCCACGCGGGACGTAAGGTTAATGTTCGGGAAAACATTCCTCATATAGGCTCAGGGTCACATGACCGATGATGATTGACAGGTCACGTGACTGATGATGATTGACAGGTCACATGACTAATGACGCCATGATGATTGACAGGTGACTTAAGGTTATGCTGCTTATGAGAGTCTTAGTATAATGTCATGACGTCATAACGTCATTATGACGTCATGATAACGTCATGATGACGTCATTATAACGTTATGATGACGTCATGATAACGTCATGATGACGTCATTATAACGTTATGATGACGTCATTATAACGTCATGATGACGTCATTGACACGGGCGCGCGCTCTAACAATCACCATCTGTGTCAGAACACCCATGGGCATTCCAGCACACCCTATGATGTCATTATGACGTCACTTCCTGTGCTAGAACTCTCGTTTCTCAACTACTACCAGTCTTCTTGCTTTAGTGCGTGGACAAACATCACCTTTTCATTTGTCCATTAACTCGTATTTGTGTGCTTCGTAGGTGGCCCTTGTCGCACTCCATTGATGATTTTTCAGACATGCGTTGTTGTCAGATTTTCCACTGTGTGATTGGGCCCTGGCTGATGCGTAGAAATCTGAGAGACTGGTGTAACATTTATCCAAGATCGATTTGTCTCTAGTTGTTTGCCCACCATTTGTTTAAATGAATGGGTCTTTGTCAAATTCAAGTCAGGAAATGCGTTAAAATCGTCTGTCGTGTCTGATTAGCGTAAACCCATCTATTTTATATGGTTCAGATTATGAATTTTACACTATTGGAAAGATAAAGGAACAGAGATATAGAATATGTAAAAAAAAGTAAAAACATTGGAGATAAAAATAAGAGGGAAAACTTCTAATTTTAGGCATAAAATTAGATAGAATTTAATCCCGTCGTGGCTTAGAAATATTGATTATCAATTAAGTGTACGGAAAAGCCATCAAAATGTGACGTGTCAATAACAAATCAGAACTAAAAAACGACCGATAAGAGCTGTTGAAAATAGAGCGCGTTACCACTAAAAGTTAATTAAATACTGAAACGTTGGATTGATAAATAATTTGGATATCAGAAAGAAAACAAAAAAAGGGAAAAGGCTGGTTTTTGGACAAAACATAAAAGAATCAATGTTTTAGTTTAACAAAGAGCTGGTGGCAACGCACAGGTTTTTAAGCAGAAAGACAGAAAAACGTGTCTTACACCTATCAATATGGAGAAAAAAGTGCTAAGAATAATGTCAATTTTCTGAAGATATTTCATACAAACGTTCGATCGATTACAAACAAACTGGATGAAATAGCAGTAGAAATAAAGTATAACAAGGCAGATATTGGTGTACTAACAGAAATCTGGCTGGCAGAAAGGGCTTGTAACGGGATAAACCTGGTTACTTAATACATGTATTATATCTATCCACATAATTGCCTAGAATAAAATGCTCGTTGACAGATGCAGAGTGCCATTCTTTTCTCGCAAGTGGAACACACAGAAATTTTCTGGATTATTTTGGCATTACAGCAAACGCATTTTCAATGTAATCCAAGTGTATTTACCTTCCCATCATGCATCACAGAGGCTTTTCCCGCGAAAGTTTGTTTACTTTTGGAGGGAAAAGGGTCTTTTAAATATCCAAACAAGATGGAAAATACCAATATATTCTTGTCACCAAAGCGAATAAAGGGATATTGCGTAGATGCTGAGAATAACGAAGAATCGCCACCGTTAAGGGATCCATCAACATTGCCATGGAACTGGGGATTGTCGGCACATCAAATCGCATGGAGCCCAACAACTCCCGATGCACCTGGAACCTTCGCCATAGGTTCATCTCCGGACACACCAAAATCGTTCTTTTCACCTGAAACTGAAAAGCTGAAACGAGACAGAGGCAGACCAAGAACAGAAATGCTCTCCGCATTGAGCATGGAAGGTTCAATGAAACATCACCGCATTCGTTGCAAAGTGTGCAATCGCGTTTTTCCCCGTGAGAAATCCTTGCAGGCCCACATGAGAACACATACTGGTATGTACTTGGACACAGGTGTCTGTTGTTTGGTACAAGAAGTTAATTATTAACAGCATGGGTTTACTAGCTGAAATATAATCAACTATTAAAGGATAATACAATGTACCGTATGTGTAACCTAATCGAAAGATCATAATTCTGTTGAGCAAGGAAAAGGTTCTGGGATGGTTATCACAGTTATGACACATCATTTTTTTCGAAACCTACAACTGTAAAGGTTGAATCACATGCAAAAGTACATTAATATGCTTCTTGGGTAACAAGTAGGACTATTTGCGAAATATTACGGTTTTGAAATACATTTTAGTTAAACCTTTTCTGTTTGACTTTTCGCTCTAATTGTCGGGAGTGGCGTGATAGTTGATCTTAATTTGATAAAAGATGGCATGACCCAAGGGAGAAGTTTATTTATTTTATCGTTTTCCTTTTGATTTTTCCAAAGAATACTGGCAATTTTGCGATTTTTACAGCTTTGAGGTGTTCCTGTTGATATTTTCTAAACGTTATGACCACCTTTTTCGTCTTTGTGGGGTTTATTTTCGTATCGTTATTTTCTGTCCATTGCCTGCCTCTTGTGAAGCCGGCTTACATATGTCACTTTTTTAAAGGATTTGGTAGAGCTTGCTATCGTCTACATTGGTTCGAAATAGCCACGAAACACTCTATACCAAAATGCTACGAGAAGAGCAGCACATCTTGGCGGAGTTGAAAACAGGGTTCGTGTTTGAGGGCAGGCTAATAGTAGAATCAACACAGTTCACTGTTATTCATACTGTTTGGCAGCTGAGCCTTATTGATGATTACGATCATGTGCAGCAAATTCCACACGAACAGCTCTAGAGATCACCAAACGTCAGATTGTTTTTCTACATTGACTGGCTCTCTGGAGTTAGCGCCGAAACCACCTCAAACTGAAGTCGCCCGAAAACCTGTTTTAGTGCAAAGCACTGAGTAATAAAGAGCACGATATAAAAGTTAATTCGATGTTCGAGATATGGTCAGGGTAATTAGGCCCCAACCCTTCGGATTGGGGCCTATAGGTTTGGGGTGTCCGTCCGTCTGTCCGTCATCGCTTTATACCCCTATGAATTCGGGGGGCGGTTGGGGCCTGCTTGTGTTTCACAAATACTTACTTGTTTTTATTGAATTATCAGTATATCAGTGAAGTGTACACTCGCGATTTTTATAAATTTCCAACATATGTGAAAACAGGCATTTCGACGAGCTTCGTCATTTCTGAGCTCCAGTTTCATTGGTTCACCGTGACGTCATGAGGTTAAACATTAAAACAAACCTGGCTGAAATTGTGAGGAAAAGTTTGTTTTCTCTTTGTGCTGTGTAAATCATGTAATTTACACATCATGTTAATTGCTCAGAAGCAATTGTTTTCCTAATTCCCGTAGTATGCAAAGTCCTGAAATATTTTTTGGTGAAAAGCGCTGGAACCGTGTGTATTAAGATGGGGGCCTGTATATGTATATGTATGAGGTGGTCCCAGATTCAGGTGGACCCCAGGTATATGGCAGAAGTTAAGGTGGCTAAAGTCTGACATGGGCTCATCGATAAACTCCAGATTGTCAATCACAATTGAGAAACTGACAGTTAGGGACGAACCAATTTTTGCACAGCAGGCAGCAACAGATTTCTATTGTGTTGTAGTAGAATTATGTGAGAAATTTATGCTGTAGATTTCAGTTGTAACTTGTTTATCTTTCTCGAGTTTTCAGTATCACGTGATTTGCGTCATTCTAACATGTCTTTAAGTGAATTTCTTAAATAAGCTTAACAAAAACTTATTTTTGAAACAGGTATTTCACTCACTTTATCAGATTAGTTTGTGATTGATCCAAGAGTGTTGTCGCTTTTGAAATGCAAAACGTTGTGGGTATCTCATCATCTATCAAATCAGGCACTTTGTTGTTCTGCAAGAAACCGGAATGTTAATCAGCCGCATGAGATGAGATACGTTTTCTTCCATTTCAGGCGAGCGACCATATGTTTGTGATTATCCCGGGTGCACGAAAGCATTTTGTCAAAGTGGACAGCTGAAAACACATCAAAGATTACATACTGGCGAGAAACCGTTCGTTTGCTCATATCCAGGTGAGGGGGCAGGAACACTAACGTAACTGTTTTTGGTGTGCACCATAATTTTTGTGAGCGTATAACGTGCCTTATTATAGGGTTGGGTATCGCGGCGCATTCTGTATCGCGATACGTATCGCGATATTGGCTGTGTATCGCGATACATATCGCGATATTTGAATTCTTTCAAAGTGAAAGATGCAGCTGTTTTATGGCTTTATTTCCAGGAATTGTAACATTTAACTACGGCATTGATCTGTTACAGATAATGGCGTTATAACAAATAACAAATACAAATGCCATCAGTGACATTAATCTCATTGCACAAACAGCATATATAATTAATTTTTAAGAATGTCTGTTTGATTGAGTGTCTAAACCTAAATGTCTGATTTGTATATTTTTAACTTGAAACATCAACAGTTCTGTATTTAAAACTGAAACAACAGCACATTGAACCGCAAAATTGTCGGTTGAACATTCACCCTTTTCACCGGTATCTCATTTGTTTTTTTTTTCGGTGCTTTGTTCCATCTTAATTTTAAGATCTTTTTCCCAATAATTTCTGAGCATAAATGACGATTGTGTCTTGATAAACGATGTTGTAAATTCGTCGTATTTCCAGAATATTTACCTTCCATTTAGCATACTTTACACACGGTAACATTTTTCTCAGTTTTTCCTTTGTCCGATTTTAGTCCAAAATGCTGCCACACTGGCGCTTTTACTTTTTTGGTCTCGACGTAGGGCGTGTCAATTTTTGGTAGTGCGTTTCCAGTCACATTATTTTGCTCGCAGTATTTAAACAATATAGCATATGTTCCTTTCTAGGTTATACACAAGTTATCATTCAATTATCCAATCAGTTCTTGTCCAATATAGCAAAAAATTATCCATGTTCTATCACACTATAATTGGCCGACTTAGTCAGAAATTTACATGAAAAAATATCGTGAAAATATATCTGAAACGAAAAGCAGCAGAATGTGGTGTGTAAAATGATGAACAGCAGCATTGCAGATATCACTCTTTAGCACATCACCAAAAAATATTGAATTAAACATGCAGCGGAAAATATCGAAAAATATCGATATTTCAAAATTCGTATCGCGATACGTATCGTGAGAAAACATGTCGCGATATATCGCTGTATCGATAAATATCGCCACCCCTACCTTATTACCAACAAAGCAACCTACTCTTTCCGTAATTATTTTGCTACAGACCTACAATATAAAATTTCGAAATTGCTTTAACGGGTGGCATTCTTGTTGTGGTGAATAAAACGTTACGTAAAGGATTGGTACCTCTTGGTTGCTAGCCTTTAGAAAATAGTTGCTTTGAACGTAAAATATTTAATAGGCTTGACAATGGCTAATCTTTCTCTCTCTCTCTCTCTCTCTCTCTCTCTCTCCTCTCCTCTCCTCTCCTCTGGAAAAAGCCGGGGGGAGGGGGAGACGAGCCCAAATTGGGAGGCTCGATATATATATATTTATTATTTATATAGGACCCTAGAGCCTGAGACGCGGAGACCCGAACTAAGTTTGGGGGGGGGGCATCGGGCCACCACCATGAGTTTAACATTTCTTTTATTGGTGTTTACATTTCATTTCGATTAGGAATAGGTCAATGGTGAAACAAAACCAAAAAATCTTCAAGTTTTCAGCAAGTCAGTCGGATAGCTGTGTAGGAACTGCGCTTCGGGGAATCGTAGCTTTATTCCGCTTTTAAAACGCTTTTAAAATTTGAAATTTTAGTAACAAACATAGGTTTTTTCCCATCACCTTTTCCTAAAAAATGCCCACTTCTAATCGGTTTTGAGGTGTAGGACTTACATATGTGATAGAACAGAGGCCAAGAAATACCGTGGTGGTAATGGTGCATTTTCCTGATAATTGGAATTATCAAGTTTATGCATGGACCCCTTCATTTGTGTTTTGTTAGGTTGCAAGAGCAGCTTCACCCATGCCAACAGACACTGCGTGGCACACCCTTCGTCATTCTTAAAGAGACTTGACCCTGAGCTGACATCGCCGGAACCCAGACCGAATGCATCACCACAGGAAATAAACTGGCTGGAGAGGTAAATATTAAACTGCTGTTGTCTCTGTTATAACTACATAGAAAAGAAAGGATCCAAAAGATCCTGCACGTATAACCGGTTTTCTTTTTCAAAATAAAAAGAATAAAGAATTTTACGAAAGAGATATATTTGTGGAATTTAGTGATTTCGTAAACAAGAGATCATGCTTTGTTACATAACCTTTAGTGTGACTGTAATTTGGTTGTTGCTCAGAAATGTCTTTTCGATTCAGGAGTTACTTCATACTTAACACGCTTTGATTTTATCAGGTACGTAAAAAGAAGAAGGTATACACCAAGCAAAGGTCACCTGAGCTTGCGTACGCCAAGCACCAAACGCTCGCTATATCGTGACATTGAGAATCAGTGGAAAATTGCCGGAAAACCAAAAGCTGTCGAAGAACAAAAAGTGAACCAGAAAGATCCGAGGGTAGCTTGTTCGTATCAAGAGCAAATCGCGGATTTTGCAGCGTATCCAGTAAATACCCAGCAACAACGTATGAGCTCTGTATTTAATGGCCCTCCACAAAGCAATCCCGGCCATGGTCTTGGGCAGTTGTGGGGGAACAATAATACGCAGTGTGGATTTCAATCCAGTGCCGGCTTCTATAAAGAACCAATGTCGTGCGAACATGTTGACTTTAGCCATGGGCCTTCGTTTACTGAATTGCTGCAGTCGGCGAACCCCTGTATGAAAGACTGCCGTCAAACCAATATGAACACCACACAGACTGTGACGGGATTGGCTGCACCTTGCGAAACGCCTACAAAGGAGAACGTAGCGAGAGACGTGCCGTTATCGCCGTCCAAGAAGCCACTGAAGAAGCGCCCCGTTGTCCTGTCAGAGATTCAGAATAGTCCGACTAAGCTGCGCGAGCGAGATGAGCGAATTATGGGCGCCTTGGCTCTTGTACAGTTGGCCAACATGCCCAGTTGCCCCAACTCCCCAATTTTTTAGAGATAGGTGGGGGGGAGGGGGAGGGTGCGAGACTTGTGCAGTTTGCTAACATGCGCTTTTACCCCACTTCACCTTAATTTTAGGCATTATCTTGTTTACACCTGTTATTTAAAGCACCGAGATGGCATATAATGGCAGAGAAAAGAAGGAAAAGGTGGCGTAATATAATAGATGATATATGGTTGTGTAGTGTTTTAGTGTCGGGTTGTGAGGACCAGTGTGTGTGCGAGTAGCCAAGAGGACTGGTCCGTAGAATTGGGTACGCCATTAAGCTGTTGTCTATCACTGAGCGTGTTGTTCTAGTCAGTTCCGTGTTAGTTTGGAAATTCAAAAGCGAGAGCGAATACGAAGGGATGTTTCACGTATAAACTCGAATGTTTTTGAATACATTATTGTTTCGACTGTGCCATTTTGTTACTGTAATAGAGAAGTGCTATAGTAGTGTGTTGAATTTATTCAGCATGTCGGTCCTATTCTTTCAGCGGCTGTTGTGTGTCTAGTGCTGTAGTTAATTTTGAATTGTCTTTTATGTTTTTGTGAATCGAAATCTGTGGTTTCGGTTGTAATTGTATTCTGTGTTGGTTTGTTAGATGTAGAGTAATTTATGCCCAAAAAAGAATAAGGATAGAAAATTGTTGGGTGTGAATACCTTCAATACATGTGTCGTTTCGCCAAACAAAGGGACTTGAGAGTAGGGGAGGGGGGAGAATTAGATTAGAATTTGTCCCGTTTTATTCGCACTTGCGGTTTATTATATTGTCGGTGGCATTTCTAACGGCCGTGGAATCTGATAGCTACCTTTCCGCTGGATTCAGGATCATTCATGGAAAAACTAGAAAATCGTGGAAAATTTGCCGTCATGAGCAGTCCTGGAGAAGCCGTGGAAAATTTTTAAAAAAATAAGAAAATATTCGTGGGTTTGCAGGAATCGGATATGTGTTGCAAGAAACCAGTAAATAAACATTTAGTTTGCTCTTTAAAATTATTAAGGTTTTGTAAATTAATATTCAAGAGCGATTTTCATCAGTATTGTAGGACAGATAGAAGTCATCAAATAATTTGTGCGAAGTATGGAAAATTTTCAATTGGAAGGCCGTGAACGATAATTATTGGTTAGTCTTGGAATGTCACTTTCCTAAAAGCATGGAAATTCCGTTAATTTTTATGCGAATGGAAGTCCGTGCTTCACCTAATTAAAGGGTCAGTTTTCCGTGTTCCTTTTATGTAATGGTCTAAAAAAAATATTTTTTCGCCAAAAGGTTTGCTACCACATAACATTGTTGAATGCGTGTAGGTCGTTGACGTTTTTAAATTATCGAACATGGGTGAATGGAAATACAGAGGAATCAATTAAATTGGTTAATGGCGTAAATTGGTTGTTTACAATTTTCAAATCCCTTTTTCCTTCACCTTTGGAAAATAAGCATGATGATCGCTAGACTTATATAACTCGTGGCTTTCTGTACCAAGACTGGATACGCTATTAATCATTTTTTAACTAATTGCAATAGTTCTGTATTATACAGTTCATTCAATATTAAAATGTCAAAAGTTGGCGATGTCTAGATGACGCAATAAAATTTGGAAACTAATTTGTAGGCTTTCATCGAAAAGCTTCTTTATCTACTCACAATTTGGATCTGATTTCTTTCAATTCTTTATAAGTGTTCCCTGGTTGAATCTTTTATTGAGATATTTTTTTCCTTTAAAAATACTGTTCAGTTATATACGGGTAGGAGGGATGGGGGTCGGAGTGACCCGAATTTTGAAGTGCTTTTGCTTGTTGCTTTTTCCCAGTCTGGTCTTGCTTAAAAAATCAGTTTTTGTTGGTGATTCCCCACAAATAACCCAAAATGCGCATTTTCTAATTCTTCAGGAGCTAATTTTAAACTGCTGCTCTCACAGTTTAGATGGGAGTCAAATTTTGTATGAATGTTTTCCAAGGATTCGTGAAAAATTCGCTCTCTTTTTTGCGACATGGCCAAATGGTGCTATTGTAAACAAGTTTGGTGCCAGTTTACAAATGCTTTTGTTCCCAATTTTGATCAGATTGCTGTCAGATTTTGTAAGAATGTTCCCTGGATTAATAATATCATCCTGAATATATGCATTTTGACCACTCTGATTCGGTTTTTTGCTTGTTCGTTTTCAAAGTTATAAAATGTAGTGCCCGATCCAGATGATTTTCCCCCGTTTCTACTTTTTGTCAAAAGTCCGCCCAAGTCGCCTTCTAAATCCCATTCTGGTGCGAATGCGAACCTGGTAAATGCGACAAGGTAGGGATTTACATTAACGACTGCCCAACCTGCCAGGGCAGGTGAAAGGCATAGTGGGGCACGTAGACTCGCCCGGTTAGCTGCCCCACCTGGCAGGTAGATCCCTTCGGGGGGACGTGGCGTGACGTAATACCTTAACAACATACATACTAGCTGCACCAGACCTACATACTAGCCACTGGCGCGTTGCCAGTTTCTATATGTAAAATAATCAAAATTAAAAACTTACAAATGTCTAACAGAAGAGACAAAAGGTGGGGCAGGCAAGAGTGCTGGTGGGGCAGGTAGATTTAAAATCTACTTCCCCCACCTGGGAGGTGCCGAAAAAAGTTAACGTAAAGCCCTGCAGGGATCCAGTTTTATTAAGTTTTCGTTAGGTGCCTTCTGTTGACTTCTGTTTTCGGCAACAGTGATGAAAAAGTTGCGAGAGCCAAATATTCAAGCGTAAACTCGCTTGTTGGTAGAATCGAATAAAATCGATGGAATGGCGGGATATTATGTAGTGTTCCCAGACTGGCTTATTCCTGTATTTGAGTGCCACGTCGCGGTTTGAAGTAGGATACAACTTGATGTAATTTCGATTGCTGCTGCTGAATTTTAAGTCTGCCTTAAAATGATCATCATAATGTCCCTGGACGTCAATTGAAAACTCGAAAGCAATGAAACAAATTAATTATTTGATGTATTTATTTGAAATATTCTACCAGGCAAAATGAACAAACAGCTGCCTCACACAAAATCGGGTGGACACTTTCAACACTACGGACACAGTACGCCAAACGAATTTCGCTTCTCTCTCAAAAGCCCGTATGGGTTCAACTATATCTATACATTGTGATGGCAGTAAAAACAAGGAATACAGTAAAACCCTCGTCAGGGAGCACCTCTCGTTAAGGACCGGTGTGATAATGCAACGTCGTTTAGGCCCCGTCTGCTGTTCTTCACTAATTTACCTTTGAATGCCTCCGCATAATGAATACTTTCCATGGCGTTCCTTGTGTGTAGTTTTTACTGAGTTCTTTGGGTCAATAAAATCCAATAGCGGGCAAAAACAAGAAGAGCATTGGCATGGTACCCTTGTACCCCTCAAGCGAATTGATGTGGAATAAAATACCTGAGGCTTCTTAATAACATTAATGCATGTCGCCAATCTCAGCAAGGGATCGTTCATAAAACAGCTACGCAAGGAAGTGGGGGAGGGGGGGGGGGGGGGCTGGTCAGCGCCAATGTGTACGCTTGCCTTAAAGAGGGGGGGGGGGGGGGGTCACAGTACGTACGTGTTACTCGCTTCTACACAACTGTAATATTTGTTTAACAGATTTGCAACATACTTCACAGTCTTGTACATAATAAACCAGGTACCCAGAATTATATTTAAAATCATAATAAAATAAATCCCAGCGAACTTCTGTACCCACATTTATTTATAAGCTCCGAACAGATAACGTACAAGTGGAATTAACAACGCATATCTGTGTGCACCTTGGAAAGAACTTGTAGTTGTAACAGAGCCTGATATAAACTTAAGCATTTTAATGTGTCGCAATGCCACATTATCAACATTGAAGCATATTGCTCTTAAAAGTGAGTCACAAGAACATACGTGGGAACGGGGTCGGAAAATTTACCATACATGGGAACGAGGTCGAAAAAAGTGGTCCATCTGGCAAAAAAAAAAAAAAAAAAAAAAAGCTGGAAGATTCCCATGTATGAAGAACTTAGTTCCCAATGTTTTGAGGACCCATTCTATACTGAAAGGAAACTTTCTTTTGGTCAAAGACTTGTGTTGGCAATACGGATACAATCTGTCCAGAACTGAGGACATGCGTACTTAGCAGACGAAGGCAACAAGTCCAGCGGGGTATAAAATGATTTAATAACCAAGGGACCTTGTATTTCGGCAGAACGTCGACTTTCCTTACACTACACAACAAGACGTGTAGCGCAAGTGTAGCACATCACAATGAGAACGCAGCTTGAACCATCTGTTTTCTATGAGCCACGCCACAGAAAACCATCTAAAAGACTAAACAATTGAAGGAAAAGCTTTCAAGCAACTGCTCTCGATTTTACCACAGATCACCTCCACACTATCAAACACAGCCCCCTCGAACCCCACTCGAAAAAAGTCAAAGCTTATATGTGGCAGCTGTACAGTGGCTTTGTTGTTGGAAGAATTCGAAGGGGCAAGTGTACGACTCACCCGCCCCCCCCCCCCCGCGAGAACAGAACTAAACACTGACTTTTGTGTCACCTCTTTTTCAGCCATACGACACCAGCCTTTACAACAGCCTGCATTCCGGACAAATCTATTATTATTGTGTGTCTATCTGGGGATATTTTGCCTATTCCATGCTGTTTTTCTCTAACCACTGTAACTGTCCATGTGGGCAGTGGCACTCAGCGTCCCAATTACAACAGAACCGGTGCTCCGTGCAAACAACCCTGCGTGCAAGTCAAACCCTCCTTTCATGGTATAATTCTGCTGAAGGTTTGTTTGGTAACCAAAAGACAGTTACATACAAGATATAGTAGAGAAAATACCGAACACAAGGGTCACAATCAACCGATTTGGAAATCCCAATAGGGCGGAAGATGCCCACAAAAAGGTAGATACTTAAAAGAGAGGCGCAATTCGGACCAAAATAATTCATTAAAAGGACCTAAGTATCATACAAGAATCACGTGGCATAAGTATTCGCAGAAAACTAAACGCTTTGTACTAGTTAGATGGATTTATTTGATTGGGGGGGGGGGGGGGGGGGGTGGTTGCCCTGAAAACTGACCTTGGCCCACCTACATTAGTACCTGGGCTCAACTATCCTCAGTTTAATTGAAGATGCAAACATTCTCAGCCGTCGCTAAAAGCTCGAGGCCGCAGCGACGGCTGATGCCGCCCAACCGAACAAGTTGCGTACCCCTTCCCCATCACCCACACACATCAAATTGACTTTTAAACATTACTTTATAATTACACGAATCGCACTCCAGGTGTTTATTTGTCAATACACTTGACCACGGCAGCAACAATATATACGGAGCACGGGGGAGCCGGTGCTGGACGGATGGGGCGAGGTCGGAGGAACAACCCGGCTATAGCTTTCATGGTCTACCTCTTCCCCATCCTCTCGCCCTCCCCCTCCCTCTGTACCCGCCTCCGCGTGCCCTGTAACCTCTTCCACGGCCCCTGGACCCCCCACGGCTCCGCCACCGATGATTGTACTTGAATCCATACTGGCCGAGTGTCTGGCTGAGGGAGCTCACGCTTATACGCCCGTTTTCTACCCCCTCCAGCATGTCCTCAAAGCTCGCCAGCCTCGTCACAGCACGGTGATTGCCTGCTTCCAGCTCCTAAACAAACAAACAAATAAAAACAGCGCTCGGCGCCAGTTCTGTACTCACAAAGTCTACTCTGGCAGCTAATACAGTAAAATCGCTGTTACTTGAACGTTCATCTGGTAGCCGCATCAAAGAAAAACTGCCAATAAGTGAACTTAAGATAAGGGCATGACAATAGTCTTCAACTCTTTTACTTCAACTTTTTTATTTCACATGTTTCTGTGATATATTTATAAATTATAAGTTTCGCTTGAAGTGCACTGCATGTTGTAGTTTTACAATGCGGAGCGGTTGTTTTTACCTCGCCAGTTCTTTCTCCGTAAAAGTCAACGCTTAGCCTCTATATCAACCTTCTTTCTGTATTTCATATCACATTAGTCGTTGGCCATGTTTTGCACACGTTTTGTTAATTGGGCCAAAATAGATGCTCATTTCTCAAACCTGCTAGAACCCTGGTTTACACCAGTACGCCAGTACATGTATCACCGCAATCAATCAGTTATTGGATCATAAGGTACATGAAAATAGTACATCCTTATCATCTCAACCCATACTTCTTTCCCCATCCTTACCTGTACGAGGTCAGAATCCAAGTGCCGCAAGGCGCCGATAACGGTGGGATCGAGCATGGCTAAGATCTTGACCGCTCTGGCGGCCATGGCCGTGTCCTTGACCCCCGTCATGTCGCACAATTGACGTGCCATCTCCGCCTCCTGCTCGCTCGTTTCTGGCGCGTCACTTCCGGCCCTGTCGTCAAGTCGAGCCTTTGTGAAAACAAACCCTCTCTCACAGCAAATAATGTTAGCATGAACTTTTGCACACCCGCTAAGTATTTTACTTCCCGTAAAGATAGATTTAGCAGCTGTAATTTTTTTTTTATTTTGAAAAAATTTTCGACCCGGCGTTGCGCGAAAATATTCGTCTTGCTAAAATATTCGTGTACGACATTGTCTTGTCAGTATCTACGAGACGTTATCCTTATGCCTTTCCCCAAAGATTTGAACGAAACGCCTGTCTGCTAATGAAATACTAAAACGTCGACCTTTACTCGTGAATAACTAAGGATGCATAACAAGGCCAAACAACAAGGCTGCATAACAGGGGTTTGCAAAAAACAAAAACAAAAAAAAAAAAACAAACAAACAAACAAAACAAAAAATTCTTCCATGTCAGCAGTCTTTTACATAGTAATGTATTACAAAGAGGCGAATGCTTTCAGCAGGGGAATATTTTTCACAACACCAGTCCGCTCTTTTTTTTTTCAAAACTTCAAAATCACAGGTTTTATGTCATGAATAAAACCAAAAACAAAAAATTATATCTAGAGACATCTTATTTTATGAGGTACAAATTTTTTGTAAAGCTCATAAGAGGGCAAAAATTTGCACTGTGGATTTTTTTAATTGTTATTTTTCCTTGCCTGCATAGATTTTGTCACGTGTAAAGTTTCCAAATGCGTTTTTCTACTGAGTGACACTTGACTTGATTCACCGCTTTATGTTTCCTTACTACAGGGTATTTCATCTAAACACTTTTCTTTAACCGTTAAAAAAATGCACAAGGGTCATTAAGTCCTTGCCTTTTTAAAAATTACTGGGCAAGGATCAGGATTTCTCGATAGTTTACAAAAAACAAAAACAAAAAAAAAAAACAAAAAAAAAAATCTGCCTGTCTTCGCCAGGGGTGCAAAACTTACCTCGGGGTTGTAGAGCATGATAATAAATTGCTGTATCGTTCTGCAGAAAGTATCAATGTGCTCGTCCTCTTCTTCGTCTTCTTCTTCAAGCTGAAGAGAAAAAGATTCACCGTGTGAAAGAAACGCCCGCCCAGCGTAACTTAAAATGATAAAGAATATCAAACACAACGGGCGAAATCTTCTTTCTCAACTTGATTTATACGGAAAGTAACCCCAAAAAGCGGCTACGTAGGTGTGGAGGGTAAAGGAAACAGGTTTACCCATTTCTATGGTCGTCCCATGTTTGTATGAAGTTGAGAAGTTTCAAAATGAAATAGAAGCTTGCCCTGTATGCAGCCATATGCATGTGTAGCCCCTAGCGGTGTTGTTGTCACTGATATTTACGATTCTCGTTCACCATTTATGCTGCGTTTAAGCATGGATATCAACTTGGGTCAAAGGGTCTTTATCTCAGAATATTTAAAAGCAACCAGTTGTCCAGAAAATAATTTGGTCTTTTACTTTGCTTTAAAGTTCTAGCTTATTTAAAGGTTCGTACAAAGATGAGACAGCCAATTTCCAGGACTTTCCAGCACCATTTTCCAGGACACTTCCCGGACTGTTTACCATACATATGGCGAAGGTGAACAGATTCACCTTCGCCAATTTGGCGAAGTGAATTTTAGGCAAAAATTATTATAATAAAATCAAAATATGGACTGAATAACTACCGATGTACTTCTATAAAGACATAAACTGGACCATATAGTTAAGAATATGTATAGTTTAGATGCAATAAACAAATTAAGCTACAGTTTTAGTAAGAGGGTTAATTTGGCGAAGGTGAATTCGATTTGGCAAAGGTGAGCTGAACGGGCTTGAAAAAATCCTTATGTGCACCCCTGCATATATATATATATATATATATATATATATATATATATATATATATATATTTATATATATATATACACCAGGGGTGAAATGAGACGGGGGGTGGGGGGGGGGTGCAGGGGAGGGAGATGAGGGTGAGTTCAAGGCCAGAAGGATAGAACTGACCCGTGGCTTTTTCGCGCTGTAAGCGTCCCTCTCCGGCCGGATCTCCTTGTGGTCCCTGGCACCCGGGATGTATCCCTCCTGAACTTCCCGCTCCAGCAAGCCTCCCTTTGCTCTCTTTTCAGCTTCCCCGAAGCCTGCTTCGTCGTTCCTGTAGAGATGACATCACAGGGTACATGCAAGCCTCCAAAATATGTTAAAATGATTCGAACATTTAAAAAAAAGCCAAGAAAGACGGTGTTGTTAGTGTTTAATTGAATGTCGAAAGAGACATGTTATGTCTTCAAAACACTTGGCATAGTTTTCCGTGTACAAAATTGAGGATCAGGGTTTCGCTGCCACAACGCTCTAATTATGAGCGCTACTATTAATTCCTAACAGGCGCGTAATCACACCTCCAAAGGAAAAGTATTTCGATCACTATCCAGAAATAAAATATCCTAAAGAAAAATATTAAAACAACTCGACGATTAAATATTGACTGAAATGCTGGTGGATCCCATTTTGAAGCTGGAAGATTTTATTTTTACCTCGTGGCATGTTTTGAGTTCACGCAACCCCTACCCTCTCTTCCTACCTCCTTCGACGCGTGACGTCACGGTTGTCGTAACGGTAACGTTCTCCGCGGTGGCCGTGGTATGGCCTGGTCCGTCCGCGATCATAGTGCAAGTCACGTGGTGCCCTGTATCCAAAATCTGATTCTTCATAGCGAGGGAATATCTTGCCTCATCTCTGTATTCCCTTTCACTGCCTTCGCGTGTGTGGCCGTCCCTATCCCAGCGCTGCTCATCCTCCCAATAGGGATCACGTGATCCGTAATTAAAGTCACGTGAGTCAAAGTCACGTGGTTCGCTTTCAAAATCACGTGGTTTGCTTTCAAAACCACGGGAGTCCACTTCAAAGTCGCGTGGTTCGCGTTCCAAATCGTGTGGTTGGTGTTCAAAATCACGTGGTTCGCGCTCCAGGTCACATGACTCGTCCATACTCCACCGGCGGCGCAGCTGCATTCGGAGGTCCTCGTCACCCGTCGGTACCATAACGCGCCGACTTTCGGCATCCGACGGCTCCACCTCGACGACGATCGGGTCAAGGTCATCCTCGATATCCATAACAACGTGCCTGTCGTCTGCTGCGTACGAGCCCACATCCGAGCGCTGGTGCTCGATCTTGTGACGCAGGTCTTCTGTGCTTCTCCCGGACTGGCGCTCCCGTAGCACCTCACGCAAGTCCTTGGGCCTGTCGCCGCTGTATCGGTGATGCGGCGAGGCTCGCCCCTCGTGGCGCTCATTATGTCCATCCGAATCGACCTTTTCGCGATAATCCTTGTCCATGACATGTTCTATGTCATAACTTCTACGTTCTCTGTCTTCATATCTCTCACTAAGTTCGTATCTATCCCTGTGCGCGTTGTCGCGTTCGTCCTTATCCCTTTCTGTGTGTGCATAGCTGTATTCACGTTCGTATCTCCTCTCATCTTCAAATTTATGTTTCTGTTCATATCTACCACTTTGTTCATATCTATCATTACTTCCATGTCTATATCTACGCTCACGTGATTCACTATCAAGTTCATAGCCGTGTTTTTGTGCGTAACGCCCACGGACAGCCGCTTCCCCGCGAAAGGTCTCATGTGTTTCGTCATAGAGTTTGGTTTCCGACGTGCGTTCCTTGGAAGGGCGTTCGTCATAACGTTCTCTTTCAGTGAAGGGATTTTCTTTTGAGTCGTCCTCGTAACTATATCGATCGTCTGTGACGTCACGGTGTGCCTCTCCAGGCCTTTCCCTTTCGTCACGATAACGACTCTCGTTTCGAGTATCCTGATCACGACCATGTTGTTCAGTAGTTCTCCAATCCTGCTCTCTGTTTTTATTTGCCTGAACCGTTCCTCTTTTCCGCGCCCGTCACGCGCACGATGCGGGGAATATCTGTCACGTGAGCGTCTCTCGCACCTGGAGTGTTTATCACTCGCGTGTGACAGGGGCGACTGTTCGCGGACATCCCTCTGCTCGTTGTAGCGGCCATCGCGTTCACGACGCGTTTCCTCACGTGTCTCACCGCCTCGGTACAAATGATCCTTGCTCCTACGCGTGTCTCCAGCATGCCACGATGGCGTTCTTTCACGCCTTCTTTCGTCACGTGACGATGTCTCCCTTCGTTCGTCATGAGAACGTCGACGCCCGCGATCACGGCCTTCATCCCGAATCACATAGTTTCGCTGCCGGGGACTATCGACGTGTCTGTCTCGACCAATGCCGTGGCGATCCGAGTGCCTTCTGTCAGTGTCACGACTGCTTTCCCTCTCATGCCTTCCACGACGGTCCCTCGAAGCGTCATCCCTTCGTTCCCTCGAAAGGTCATTGCGACGATCATTCCGTCGCTCCCCCGAAACGTGGACCCTGTGGTCATCCTGTCGCTCTCGAGATACACGTTCCCGGCGGTCATCGCGATGCAGATCTCTCGATCGAGATCGGTAGCGTCGTGCAGAACCCGTATCACGTGACCTGCTTCTCCTGTCGTGCACGATGTCACGATCGATCCCGCGTCGTCGTGGCGACAGCGAACGATCTCTCTCATGTTGACGATAGCTCTCACCTCGCTGATCGCGACGCGGTGATTCCCTCTCTAAATCGGCCCTTAGTTTCGAGACGCCATATTGCACAGCGGAATCAGTGGTTTCGCTTAGACTACTTTTACTTCCTGTCAGAGGGACGGAACGTTTCTCCCCTCTCCCGATCTCCTCCTCCATGTTATTTTGCACACACGGAGGTGTTTCTCCAGCACGTTCGAGTGAAGTTTGCGGCAGATTAATGTCGTTATCTTCACGTTTATAGTTTGCGGCATCCCACTCGGGGTCGTAATCCGGGTTCTTTCTCTGCACCGAGGAGCCAGGTTGACCCTCTATGCGACTTACTGCTCCATATTTTTCCTGACGATATTCAGGCCTTTCTCCACGGGACTCATGTCGATGCCCCGGGTCCAAATGTTGGTCGTCAGATCGATACCCCGAATCCAAATTTTGATGGTCAGATGCGTGTCTTGAGTCGTGCGATTTATATCTATCATCTGAACGCACACTTTCACCCTCATAACGTAATGGAGATAATTTATCCCCAGAGCGAAAAGGCAACCTATCTGCACGCGATTCCTTGATATCCTGAAAAATGCCAAAACCAGCATAAGCTGCTATCAAAATAGTATTTTAAATAAACAGTTTAAAATGTATTTTTGTATGATCCGAGCAACCTTGCAGGTTCTCGAGAAATGTTATGCCTGAGTACACAGTGGTAGTAACTTAGCTACATGAGTACATTGTGATTGGAGGGGTTGAATCGGATGGAGCAGTTAGCACATGCGCATTGGAAAGCATCATTTTTGGCCTGCACCAACAGTTTACAATTTGTAGAAGTTTTATGATCAAAATCCCACCCTCCTCTCCCCTAATAGTAAATTTATATCTTGTTGTCTAATTTATATGGTATGTCTTTGTTTTTGCGACGTTTATCTATTACTGGTTTGGCGCGATTACCGCCACCTAAATGAATATCTGTATTTTGTTGTATATCGTTTAGTCGTAAGATAATTTAATTATGTTACATATGTTTGCAAAAGGCATTTACAGTGTGGCACTAGTGAAACAAACAGGCAAGCTACCGCTTGCCAGAAACACACCTAAGTCGTTGTTTTGCGAGTCTGCAAACAAAAATGATTAATTTTTAATAAACTGGCAGTCGTGAGAACGAAGATTGTCCCAATACACTTTTCCAGAAGCTCAATATCACGTCACGTAAATGTAGTTAAATTGATAGAGAATCTTGATCGCGGACGAGTGGTTCCCAGAAAAGAAGGAAAGACGGAGGACAGACGGAGGGGGTGAAAATTTCACCCCCACTCCGTCCGCAGAAAAATGCCCGATTTGCGGAAACCGTACTGTGCAGAAGGCATTGTGACAGGCCAAGATCATCAAATCTTTACAGGAATTACAGCCTGTTGCAGGACCACATAGTGTCATTAAAGTTGCGAGAGATCCGACTTGATCGTTACATATCAGCATTTTTAAAATCCGGCTTTAAAACTTTTAAAACCCCCTCCCCCCCCCCCCCATTCTGTTGTTCTCTGCGGGGTGCAATTATAAAGTGAAAGAGCTCAACCTGGGAAAACCATATTTTCATCACCCATATTTGCATCACCGGCTTCTCTTCATTGTATTTCGGCCACAAACTTAATTAAGTTGATATATTTGCGAATTTTGACCTTACCAATATATAAGTGACATCTTAAAAAATTGAAAAGATGAGGAAAAATATCTTGAATCTACGAGAAAAAAAACATATAATGTTGTGTCTTAGCAAGGTTTCGCACACTCTTAATAAATCAAAGCTGTCTCAGATATGTACATAATTAAAAGGAACTGTCTGATATTATCGCTCTGCTTGGAAGGAGGAAGCGGTTCTAAAACTGATCATATTTGGCATGTTTCCGTCTTTTATATTGCATTTATCCACCTCGGAGAAAAATATAACCCAATCTGGAGAATTTTCGTACAAAACAGGATATGGCTCTTGACATACGGCAGTGACATCACCTTGTGGAATCGAGTAGAGCTTGTGACCGCGGGACGAAAACCACATGCGAGGACTCCAGGTGCTACTGGTAAAATAAATTGGAAAGTGAACCCAGAAATTCTTCAACGTGTACGCGAACCACTTCGAAACCAATTTCTATGCCCTATGTAAAACAGGTATGTCCGTCAACTTAGCCTCACATGCCACAACAACGCCAGTGCGTGGTAGTGTCCACAGATCAGAACAGCCACGACGGTCGGCAAATGATCTACGAGGACACGCACACCATACCTGACAACTGTTGCCACCATGAAGCTCACCTCTGCAGCCTGAACCGTGACGACCCCATGCTCTTAGGAATTACCCTATACATACGTATCAACGAGGCTGGGGCAGGGGGAGGGGACAGGGGAGGGAGGTAAGCTAGCGGCAAGGTCAACAAGATTGACAATTATGCGAACGCACTTAAAAGGCAACCCCCAAGTCAGTGCAAGGAAGTCTCATGAAAGAAGCTATACCGGGACCAAGACATGAATGTCAAAAACGCAATTTTCTACACGTACGGTCTTGGGCAACTCTGCCCACTACCACAACTCGGCCATCGCGAAAGACGACTCGGCCCAACTTTCAGACATCTTGGCCAATTCGGGAAAGACAACTCGGCCCAAAACATCTTTATCGAAAATTTTCTTCTTTTTTTTTTTAGTGCCCTTTATGGAAGAAGTGTTAATACTTTGTCTATTGTAGATTATGCACGTGTTAGGAGTATGACACTATCAGACTATTTCACAGAAAAACAAAATTTGTACCAGGGGTTTGAACAAGTCGCCACCTAACTGAGTCGATACCAAATATTATCGGTACTTTTTGGATAAATCGGCACCACTTTCTATGGGCAGTTCGACACCAAGCTTTCAGAACATTAAGTATTTTTACACACAGTTTTACTTGTTTTACTTGTTGAAATACTTTCTTGAGGTCCCCAGCATCAACTGTAAAATGTCGGCACCAAAAATCACAGGTTTTAATGCAATCAAACGACTCTTGCTCACGACAATAACAGAATCATTTAGACACTTTTTATAAAAAAAACCTATAATTTAATCATATACTCTGTTATTTTAAGATCGAAGATGTTTTTTTTTTCATAACGATGACGGAGTTCTTTAACACCTTCTATGTGTTAATGATTTTCTTGATGTGCCCTGTGATTAAGCGATCACAGGTTTGTTCCACATCAAAGAAGCTCAGGTGAAATTTGATTGAAATGAATAGCAATTATTGCCGTGAACAATTAATTACATTTAAAATCGAACACCGATGAGTAGAATCAGTTTCAATTCGCTCATTAAATTTAGTTAATTTGGTTGAAAGTCATGAGAATTAATTGCACTCTGTTCCAGGGTACGCGAACACATTGATTAATTGATTGATTGGTTTAACGACATCAGTTGGACCTCAAATCAATTAAAATATACAAAACAGTGATGTATAAACATGCACAACACTATTTTAACTGCAATTTTTAAGAACCAAGGATAAAGAGTGGAATAATTTTAAAGAACCAAGTGTAAAGAGTCTTAAGTGCCATTTTTGGTGTGTATAAAATGACCCATTATCACTATAACACATTAAGTGCATGGCGAGTGATACTTGTATCTGCGTCATAAACCGTAAATTGGTGTGTCAAATGGGTATTGTGGTATTTGATATTTGTGAGATTCAGATTGCTTTCAATCATCTCTATCATTGCGAAAAACATTGCTGATCATAAAAAGTGCAATCGAAGGCAGCAAAAATTGCAATTGGGTTCAATGACATCGGAGTATTCACTAGTTGCAATCACCTCTGTCAGCGTGAAAAACAATGCATGTTATCAGAAACATCTCCCGTCTTTCATAATCTCATGTCACAAATATCTCCCATCTTTCGTCGTTTGATTATGATAAAAGGACTGCTAGTTCTCATCAAAACTTAATGAATATATTGATATTAAAATAGCACACAAAAAAAATGGGCCGACTCGTCTTTCACAAATGGGCCGAGTCGGTAAAAGTGGGTCGACTCGTCCAAAAAAGTGTGGGCCGAGCTGTCCAAAAAGGGCTGAGTTGGCAGTGGGCCGAGTTATCCAAACCCGACACGTACGCTGTACATCAGAATAATATCTATCAGATACCAAACATGCAAATCATAACCCATCTGATGCTTTGAAGATTCTGCAACCTTTCAATGCTGCCGTTTTATTTCATCCATTTTATTTGCAGTTTTTAACCCAGTCGACTTTGTCGGACTGGGTTAGTCTTAGCACTATAGGGGGCTTGAATGTATGTGCGTATGTTAAACTTTTTCTTTAAAATGCTACTCCTCCTACCGTTTTTGCCCCAATCGTTTTGATATTACGCAGGTATGTTCCCTGGGTGGTCCAACACCTGGCTATTATTTTTTTGACGAAAAACTGACAAAATGGCGGCACTTTTTGTGCCCGTTTTTACCCATTTTTTAAATCTACTCCTCCTACAGTTTTACTCCAATCGTTTAGATGTTACGCAGGGATGTTCCACAGGGGTTAGCCTACAAGGCTTTTATTTTTTTCGCGGATCGCCAAAAACTGCCGAAATGGCAGCACTTTGAAGTTCGGCAAGAACTGGAATAAATGGTAGTAAATAACTGAATTGTCAAATTATTCATTTCTCTAAGTCTTTTTTAAATAGTTATAAAACTTCAATCGAAAGTTTCTTAGGTCTTTTTCCACCTGGACTTTGCTTTTTTTCGCAAATGACAGAAAAATGACGAAATGGTGGAATTCAAAAATTTTTGTAAAATTGTGCAAATGTCGGTAAATACGTGAATCGTCAACAACAAACCTCTCCAACATCCCTTTTTGGGTAGCTTCCACCCGGGAGAACTCGTTTTTGTGTATTAAAATTATGAAAAATTACATTCAGAAACAAGGTTGTTCATTTTTTACCTAACAGTATTCTTGTAAGAGTTTTTCTCTCTTTACTTGTTTGGTAACTCGGCTGGTCATGTCCTTGGACATGCTTGTTTAAGAACGCTGATCCAGTTTCTTAAACAACATGAATGACACCTCGCTCGGGCCCCGTTTGCTCGAGGCTCAATTGCGAACCCTACCTCTGAATCGCGGACACAAAATTGGTAACGTCATCAAAGATCCTCCCCCCCCCCCTTCAAATTTAGGGTGTATGAGAAAATGCCTAAACCATGGTCTCAATCAACCCACGGCGCAGAGGGCACGATACATTGCTACAGATACGCGCACGGCGCATTGTGTTGAGTTCTGCACACGGATGGCCTCTTTTCCACGTTTTTGCGCACGGTGTATTGCCCTTTTTTTGTTTACCTGTTCTTCGGGTTTGCCGTTGCGCGAATGCCCATAGTCGTAGACCTCCGCTTCGCTGGTCGCAGGGCTGTAACATCAAAATGCGCAACCTTAAAATAAACAGTGTGCTACGTAACTTATTCCTGTGCATGACGCGTCGCCTCTGCATGGTATTGCACAAACTAAAAAAAATCAAACTACAGTTTATAAACAGGCTTTGAAATAACAATTAATATATTTGAAGGACATAATCAAATCGAAACATACCGTTAGAAAACTCCAACAACCTAACACAATGATATACAATAAATACACCAATTTGAACACAATAACATAACATGGCGAATGCTGGGACTTACATGCCGAGTAACTGCTTCTGGAGCTGGTTGCGTAGGAACTCGGCGTTGGTTGAAGGTGGCACTGAGATGGAGGCAGGAATTCGGCTCCGTGACGCAGGCTGCCCTCCAGGGGGAGCCCGTGTGTCCTGTAACATCAGCGTTCTTCGGAACAGCTCTAGACTGCTACGTTTTATGACACGAAGTCGCAAAGTACCCCCCCCCCCCCCCCTCTTCGTCACCCCTATCAGCCATTCTTTCTCCATAAATTTGATCTCTTTTGGGGGATGAAGGAGATTCAATGATGTTAGTTCGTTTGACGAATTACACTTTATTATTTAAAATGTTTAATAAATTTTTAATTCAATAAGTGCATAAACTTCACGTTTAGTCACCTCAATCACCAGTATAGCACGCGAGACCAAAACGATATTTACAACATAGTTCGCTGGCATCTTGCTCACAATCAATCCCAGCCAAAGCGCTTTAGGTGGCAGCCACGCAACTCATAAATTACTTTTGAACGAAATCGTTTGCTACTCAAATGAGTGTATAATTTGGCGGGCGATCGGTCAGTAAAGAAGCATAGCAGATGGAAAGCCAGACAGACGGACGGCGGACGAATATGACCCCTCGGCCATGATGCAAAAAACATATCGCTTGTGTTAACGGAAGGATACGTTTGATTCCAAATACAATCAATAGCTAAAAATTAAGCATTCACCTGGGCGCTGGTCGATGGCTGCTGGCCTTCTGTTTGCTGCTGATTTACCGACAGCTGCTGGTCTGCAGACAGCTGCTGGCCTGCTGTCAGCTGCTGTGTTGTCGTGATCTTCTGGCTTGTTGCTAGCCGCTGCTGTGGGACTATTACATTCTGCGGTACAACCTGCAGGGCTACGGCCTGCTGAAGATACTGTAACGCTTGTCCCTGCAGCATGGCGGCACCTGGCAAGGTCAAAAAGGGACCATGTTACCACTATTAAGGGACCATGTTACCACTACTGTTGTCTACCAAAAACAGGACATTCGTTACATACGCCTGATAAAATTCTCGAACCTAAACCGAACACTGTCAGATGCAACTGAAAGCTACTTATTTATCATCTGGAATGTTATGTTCGTTTTAATATACAAATGAAGACACTGTTACCGGTGACTGATTGGACGAGGCCCGTGGGTGGGATCTGGCTTGTTGGGACCTGACTCGCTGGCGAGTAATGGGCGTCAAAGGTTGGATGGCCCTGGGTTCGAATCTGAGGCTGAGTCGCTGGCATTTGCTTGTTAGACTGTTGTTGGCTTTGCGGCGCTAAAACTGCATCTGGCTCCACCTAAATAACATTTTAAAATTGTTTTTCGCAAAGTAATGAAACCGCTTTAGGGGCTGTTGCATAATTTAAATTATAACATTCTTGATTCAATTATATGTTTTGCGTCGTGTCATTTTCACAAAATGGATAGAATTAGATTTTGACAGATCAATACACTACAAACTGCGCCCCATTCTCTCCTTCTGATACATCAACAAGCCATGCGGTAAAAATGAGCTCTTCATTTCATTCCGCTTACTCGTTGTCTCCTTTTATATACTACAATAAATAGCCAGTCAATGAGCAAGCAGGCCTATAAGGGAGGAATAACCCGAGTGACTGCGTCATAAACAAAACACATACGCCAAAATCTATGTCATACACACCAGTATTTTATAAACGCTTTCCACAAGGAACTTCGCCTCTGTCGATTCTCCAGACTCCCGAACTAAAATCACAAAAAAAGAAGAAATTTCACGAGTTAACCACTTCCCTTACGTCATAACGCACAGTTCTCACAGCAAAGAACAGTTTCTTGTTATAATCGCTAATTATAATTATAATTTTGACTGTATTAACTGCGATTTTTGGTGTTTTTTTTAACGCATAACATGCCGACAACACACGGCATTGCAACTTACGAATAGATGCTAGCGTTTCAAGCAGCCTATCTCCGTGAGGAATCGGGATATCGCCGAACTGCTTCGCGTACGTGTCCAGGCCCATCGAGTACAGCGTCTCCAGGCACTTCTATAAACACCAACAAGGAAGTGACGTCATGCGCCACGGCTGTGTACGCCGTCCATTATCTCATCAGTTAGCTTGTGGTTTGTTATAAGGATGGCCATCTAAATTGTGCGGGGTCGTCGACACGCCCCTGCCGGGGGAAGCGGTGCCAGCAACTTGGAAGGCTTTGTCCAGCAAACACCTAATCTTCTGATCATTTACTAGCACTTTCGCACAGCAAAACAACTACATAGTTATCTCAGATTGATTTTTATTTACTTTTCTTCATCAGGTCTGGCTGAAGCGATGCCGACTGGAATGACAGTAACAAATTTTGAGATTTCAGATTGGCTAAAAAAAAGTTCAAATGCAAAGTTTAAAAAAAAAAAAATGATACATCCGCTGGGTTAAAAATCCAAATGAAATAAGAATTTGTTGTGAACTAAATGATTTTGGGAGAGTAAATTAAATTAAATGGATTTTAAAGATGCACAGGTTCATAAAACTTTAATCGGGTAACATTAACGTGATTTAACTGTG
Source organism: Protula sp. h YS-2021 (assembly GCA_949752745.1). Lineage (NCBI taxonomy): Eukaryota > Metazoa > Annelida > Polychaeta > Sabellida > Serpulidae > Protula > Protula sp. h YS-2021. The sequence goes on along the minus strand of OX457026.1, from coordinate 25,546,695 downwards.
CGTTACATGACCTTGACTTCTTTTGAATTGACGCTTTCTGGAAGTGACTTGGCGTGACGCTTACCCTGTTGTGCTTCTTGCCAGTCACGTGCTCTATCCAGTTCTTCCTTACCGTGCACTTCGTAGCACACAACTGAAAACACAAGGGTCAACACACAGTCAACATGCTGTCAACACACTGGCAGCGCGTTAACCGACAGCCCGAGCTATCAGTTAACCACCAGATGCACACAGCTGCAAAGACAAGTCAACACATGGTGTCCACACACTTTGAGTGTGCTGTCAACACACTGTGAGTAGACTGTCCACACACTGAGCATGGTGTCCACACACCGTGAGTATGCTGTCAACACACTATAGACCTGGGGTCACGTGGTAAAATGGTGTTGTCGTGGAGGCACTTGCCTTGCACTTGAAACTGTTTAGTACAGCACTCCTCATCCTCATGAGCGTTTCCACATCCACCCTGTCTTCCTGCTGGCACTGTGAATCCAGAAATCCGCCAAAAGGTATACTACCGTACTTCTCCCCGTACCTGCCAACAAAAACGTCACTTCTAAGGTATATTACCGTACTTCTCCCCTTACCTGCCAACAAAAACGTCACTTCTAAGGTATACTACCGTACTTCTCCCCGTACCTGCCAACAAAAACGTCACTTCTAAGGTATACTACCGTACTTCTCCCCGTACCTGCCAACAAAAACGTCACTTCTAAGGTATACTTCCGTACTTCTCCCCGTACCTGCCAACAACGTCACTTCCGACGCTAAGGTTCTTATGCTGCATGCAAAATCTGAACTCATTACCTTTCTTTCTTTCAGCTCATTTGCATGTAGACTTATCAACGCACTTAACTGCATAAAACACGACCTATTTTGTTTTAGCCAAAGTTGATGTTCGTCTTTGGCATATTGCCACAAATAAGCTCTAATTCCACGAACCTGGCAGCTCCAAGTGTGTAAAAGAATGACAGAAGAGTCTTGCAGTGTTTCACGGATTCCAAATGGGTCAGCCAATCAGATTGCGTCGCAATGTGCTCTTCACACGCCTACAAATCACAAGCGAACTACACCTAGAACCTGTTTTTTTTTCTTTTCGAGATGTGACGTGGCGTGACGTCATTAGTGTGATACGTTTTTCTTTTAAACCACACTACCAGGACTTGTCGTGTCGAAATCTGGATATGAACTATACATCAAATACACCTGGTTCACATGTATGTTTTCACAGCTATATCCCCCCTCCCACCCCCCCCCCCCCCCAGCAACAACAAAAAGTGGAAGGCTGGGTAGGGTCGTGAGGGGGGGGGGGGAGGAAAATGTACGAGTATAACGCCAAACCTTGCAGTACGTGAAGGCATTCTCAAGCCGCGCGTTCTGCTTCTTCGCCAACACTTCCTTCTCCGCCTCCTCCTCTGTGTTCAAATAACACACAGCACGATAGTATTCACGCCATAAAACCACGCGACGACACGGGCAAGATACATTTAAGTATTTGAAATCACACCTCAACATCTCCCTCCACCCTCCCTCCCACCCGCTCTCCCTGTAGACAGACAGCGATTGACAAGGGGCGTCTTTACCATCACGTTCCAACTTAATTGTTTTTACCCAAAATACTCCTTCATAACGTGACCTTGCGCTACGAGAACAATAAAATAGTACATTATATACCAGAAAACGTAAGTCTTTTCCGGCGGAAAATTCGCCGTGTGGTCATTTCAGCGTTTGCAAGCAACAGCAATATGAACACAAGAAAATATTAAGAGTCTCAAAAATTTTAGTTGCTACAAATAATCTAACATAAACCAACTAATCAAATCAACGGCAGCTTCCAGCTGACTCCGTGGCGCAATGGATAGCGCGTCGGACTTCTAAGGGTTAACCAGGTTATTCGGAGGCTGTGGGTTCGAGTCCCACCGGAGTCGCAGCTTTTATAAAAACGAATATTAAATTTAAGTTTCCGAAACTGATAAAGTCAAGCGAACCGTAAATGCGCATTAAAATTCAAGCCACATGGCTAACTTACGGATGAGCTGCAGGGTCTGTTGAATTTTCTCCCTGTTAGGTTGCGGTACATCTCCGTACTGCTCCAAATATGGCTCACGCCCCAACACGTTCATCGTCTCCACGCATCTCTGAAATGACCAGCTTTTTGTTGATTACTCGACCGCAACAAATTTTTAAAAGGATACCCCCTCATGAGAAAGAAGATTAAAGTTGATTATTACCAGGACATTATCATTACACATAGATGCACGCCCTATTCGATGACCGAAAATTCGTTTCGTATTTGGGAAACAACTTAACGGCTAACACTTGATAGCGTTTTGTGAGTTCGTGTTTCACAGGGTCACCGCGTCCTGGCTCCACAAGCTACCAAATTCAACTGTTTTGTCAATAAACTGTTGATTAATTTGTTGATTAACTGGCTCTAACCGTCTTTCGATTCATTTAACACCCCCCCCCCCCCCCGGCACCCTCCTCACCTCCTAACGACCGATTTTCCCTACGTGCAATTTACTCGGTAAAAACATGGAGTTTGAGGTCTAAACGCAGGTACCCAAAAATCCGCACAAACCATCCTCATTTAACAAATAGACATTGGAACAAATGGACAAAAACTCTTAAGGACGATCATCTTGCAGCTTGGCGCAGACTTCTATCCTTGATACATTATTATGCAAATGGCGTACCCTGTTGTGTTTTTTTCCGGTCACGTGCTCCGTCCAGTTATTTTTTGTGGATAGCTTAGTCACGCATAACTGCAACAAATACAAATTGAACATCGTACTGTTCCTAGGAACTGAAATGCTTCAATAATTACTCCAATATGGTCGTAAATCGGAATATTACACAAATGTTTTATCCGGTGTGGGCAAGAGTCGTCAGACAATGTCCACTGAAAACAAAGCACCCCTTCATCCTGCACAAGAACTTACTGAGCAGGCTACACCTGATCCTCTGCAGGACATCTGTGCCACCCTCCACCCCCCTCACCTTGCACATAAAGTTATTGAGAACGCCGCTCCTCACCCTCATGAGGGCCTCCATGCCCCTCCTCTCCTCCTCACCTTGCACATGAAGTTATTGAGCAGGCCGCTCCTCACCCTCATGAGGGCCTCCATGCCCCTCCTCTCCTCCTCACCTTGCACATGAAGTTATTGAGCAGGCCGCTCCTCACCCTCATGAGGACCTCCATGCCCCTCCATCCCCCCCCCCCCCTCACCTTGCACATAAAAGTTATTGAGCAGGTCTCTCCTTACCCTCATGAGGACCTCCATGCCCCTCCACCCACCTCCCCTTGCACATAAATTTATTGAGAAGACCGCTCCTCACCCTCATGAGGACCTCCATGCCCCCCTCTCCCCCTCACCTTGCAGATAAAGTTATTGAGCAGGCCGCACAAGTTATTGAGCAGGCCGCTCCTCACCCTCATGAGGGCCTCCATGCCCCTCCACCCCCCCTCACCTTGCACATAAAAGTTATTGAGCAGGTCTCTCCTTACCCTCATGAGGACCCCCATGCCCCTCCACCCACCTCCCCTTGCACATAAATTTATTGAGAAGACCGCTCCTCACCCTCATGAGGACCTCCATGCCCCCCTCTCCCCCTCACCTTGCAGATAAAGTTATTGAGCAGGCCGCACAAGTTATTGAGCAGGCCGCTCCTCACCCTCATGAGGGCCTCCATGCCCCTCCACCCCCCCCCCCCCCCCTCACCTTGCACATAAAAGTTATTGAGCAGGTCTCTCCTTACCCTCATGAGGACCTCCATGCCCCTCCACTTGCACATAAATTTATTGAGAAGACCGCTCCTCACCCTCATGAGGACCTCCATGCCCCCCTCTCCCCCTCACCTTGCAGATAAAGTTATTGAGCAGGCCGCTCCTTACCGTCATGAGGACCTCCATGCCCCCTCCCCTCCTCGACTTGCACATAAAGTTATTGAGCAGGGCGCTCCTTATCCTAATGAGGACCTCCATGACCCCCTCTCCCCCTCACCTTGCACATCAAGTTATTGAGCAGGCCGCTCCTTATCCTCATGAGGGCCTCCATGCCCCCCCTCTCCCCCTCACCATGCACAAAAAGTTATTGAGCAGGCCGCTCCTTACCGTCATGAGGTCCTCCATGCCCCTCCTCTCCCCCTAACGTTGCACATAAAGTTATTGAGCAGGCCGCTCCTTATCCTCATGAGGGCCTCCATGCCCCTCCTCTCCCCCTCACCTTGCACATAAAGTTATTGAGCAGGCCGCTCCTTACCGTCATGAGGTCCTCTATGCCCCTCCTCTCCCCCTCACCTTGCACATAAAGTTATTGAGCAGGCCGCTCCTTATCCTCATGAGGTCCTCTATGCCCCTCCTCTCCCCCTCACCTTGCACATAAAGTTATTGAGCAGGCCGCTCCTTATCCTCATGAGGGCCTCCATGCCCCTCCACCCACTTCACCATGCACATAAAGTTATTGAGCAGGTCCCTCCTTACCCTCATGAGGACCCTCCATCCATCTCACCTTGCACATAAAGTTATTGAGCAGGCCGCTCCTTATCCTCATGAGGACCTCCATGTCCTCTCTCTCCTCTTGCGAGCACTGCGCGTCGAGCTTGGGTGCAAAGGGCACGCTGTTGTACTGCTGCTGATACTTCTGCCACCCTAACCTGATGACACATGGCAACATATACTCATAGCGGGATTTGGTCGATTCGGCCCAAAACCGGTTCGGCCCAAAACCAGTTCGGCCCAATTTGGATGATTCGGCCCAGGATTTTTTTCACCTGACCGGTTCGGCCCAAAACCAGTTCGGCCCAAATTGGATGTTTCGGCCCAATGTTTTTTTTAGAGAGATCTTCATAAAAGTTTTTTTTTTTTACTTCCAGTGAGTAGGTTCAATGTGAATTGCACATTACTTTTTCACACACCATAATTTGTGCGTGTAGAAAAGATATATAAAGAAGAATGTACTGCTTTTATCAATGTACATGAAAAGACTCTTTCAACAACAAATGCTTAGTGTCAGCTAGTGATTCACACAGATATCATTAATCCGTCCTTTATTTTGTTACCCTTTTATAAGGGTATTATAAAAGACAGAACTCATTTCAGTTGTTTTAACATTTCTCCGGTATATGAAGTGCAATTGACCTTACATGTCAGTGTAATTAAGTATTCCGATTTATATGTAATTAAAAACAAAAACCGTATTTTTGGTCCCAATGGGTAGATTGCTTTAAATCTGTCGACGGAACAAGGACAGTATTATTTGAGCATTAATCACTGTCATAGTACAAGTTACTACTGTTTACCTCTGGTTATGTAACGCTGTGCATATAAACAGTATTGTGGTGTGTAAAACTGTAGAGTTAAAATGTCTGTCGATGGACAATATCAAGTTCTGATAAGTGAAAGTCGTTGCTGAAGTTTTCCCGTTTGTATTTGAAGTCGTTCATATCAACAGAATTATGGTGTGTAAAACTGCAGTTTCAGTGTTCTGCCGAATGCTGTTTTTCATTTTGTAATCAAAACAAAAGCACGAACAACCTTGATTTTAAGTTTCCTTTAACATTTGTGTCATCGGAGACAATGGGCCGAATCGTCCAAACCTATGGGCCGAAACGTCCAAAGCTGGGCCGAATCGTCTTACACGTTGGGCCGAATCGGTTGGGCCGAACTGGTTTTGGGCCGAAACGTCCAGAAACCCTCATAGCAACATAAACATATGGCCACAGATACTCATAGCAACACATGCACATGGCGACATATACTCATGGCAGCACGTACATATACCAACACGTATTCACAGCACACCATTTTCACATGTTTGATAGCGCGTTTAGATAACTATGCTCAGTACAGACGCGAAACGAGAAATCACTTATTGAAAAATATTTCAAGTCTTGTACAGGCGTAACGATTTACCTGTAAAACGCCCGCAGGAGATTTTCACAGTGCGTTCTGGACTCGATGTGAGCTAGCCAATGGGCGCGCGTTTCAAACACTTCACCGTCCTCGCACACCTGACACAGAAATAACAAAATTATTCAAATTATATTTTTGTCACTCAAACATTACGCCATACAATCTGTGCAGTGGAATCAGTACATTACAGTAGTTAATCACATAAATCGTTTAAATGCTCACTATTTCAAAATCACTTACCCTTCTTTAGCCCTTAAAAGATACCGGATAATCGCATCAATCGCTTACCTCCTTTAAATCGCTTTGCAATTTGATTGGTTTCGTCTGCACTGGATTACATTCTAAATCTGCGCTGGTAAAAGACATTTTAAAGGAATTTGAGTACGACCCAATTCAAATACGATCTAACTTTGGTGTAACTCGTCCAGTTAGCAATTATACCGCGCATGCGTGCCGTGGCTGCTCCATGATGTGCACAGCGGGAATCCCAGGATTCGCAGGTCCAATCAACTGCCTCGACTGACTTCTAGCTGGCGTTAGCATTACAGGCATCCGCGTCTGCTGGTAAGGCGTCCGCGGCAGGAGGCGAGCCGGGGTGAGGGCGGGGCGCGGCTGTGGCGTGCTCAACGAGACCCCTGCTGGCTGATACCGCACGGCTGGGTGGCTCTCCTGTCTGGATGCCACCTCTCTCGGAGGTACTGCCGATTTCTGGTTGTGCATTGCCGCTCCCTTGTGACACATTTAAATTAGAGTATAACAGCAACCTCGGCATGGCTCTTTTTATATCACGGCGTATTTAAAGATGTTGCTTTTTGTATCATTCTTTTGTCACAACTACTTGCTATTTCGGCACATGCGTACTCGATATTTTACACACAGACGCTGTCCAATAATTGCTTGAGACTCAATAGAACTTTTTACTTTTCGTACACATGAATATTTTTATCAAATATGTGGATATGCGAAACTCTCAAAAAGACTTTAAAACACACAGATCAAGCCATCTGACATATTTATACAAGAATGCTGATTTCAGTTAACGATAAAGTTGTTTTTTAGGGACACTCATGACTGCAACAATTTTAGCTGTGATATAATGTTTTGTGCTGTGTTATTATTTCTAGGATTATAGTTGGCATTAGTTACCACTGTAGCGCATAGTAGCTTGCTGAATATGCGCAATATAAATGACTCTTTGATATGATGATATGATATGGTCTGATTACGTTGTTTATTCGATGTTTGTAAACACACTATTTGTGATAAAATAAACATAGACAGACATACCCGGGAACTCATCTTAACATTTCTTTTGTGTAGCTCTCCTGTACAATGAGCTTCATAGTGCTACAAAAGCAAAACATTTAAACTGCAATATAGAAGCTTCACTGTAACTCTCAGTACTCACTTAAGTCTCAATCACTGACTCACTAAACCTTAAATGTATTATTTCGTCAGGTTCACCTTGTAAACATCTGACATTCTTCCAAATTTTGCCCTAGGTTTTCAAATCCTGCTTCTGAACGAGCGCAGAACTTTTGCAATCATGTAAACAATTTTTGAGACGGTAATGAAAGTGAAAAGGCAAATATTTTCTGCGTCCAACTGAACGCACAGCTCAGCAAATTTCTTCGTTCATTTTGAAATTTTTGAGTGCATGATCATATAAATACTCCTGCAACCCCAAGGTTAGTCTTCTGAAAAAGGCAACGATTTCATTACGGGGAATCAGTGTTAATTTTTATATTTGTTTACGTTTTTTTAACATGTTATCAGTGAAAATCACAAACGCGTCTAGATTAAAAGAACATCACACACACCTCAATATTGGTAAACCTTATGTTGCATAGCTCACAAAACCGCCAATATGTCGTCTCGCCTGCAACGACAAAACACAATCAAACGGCTTCATATTTTTTAATTGAAATTATACCAGAGGGCACAATAAATCCTACTTAAACGATCTCGTTGCAAAGACACAGGACACGATCATATGATCTGCCCCTCTCGAGTGCCTCGTACCGGGGAGCGGGATATTTCCTATATACTGATGTTATGAAAAAAAAACAAGCATCCTGTGATAAACCAAAAAAACCAAATAAGCGGCGATTATATTAATAAGTTTCCATTGGCTAATGTCACTTGGTGCGTACCTTGTTGTTGCTGAGTGTTCGGGTTGTCGCAGGGACGCGGGGCTGAACCGTACTGTCCGCCTACTTGTGCATCAGGCAGCAAAAACTGAGAGCTGACAGCCCGGGGATGACTAGCCACAATCCCCTGCGCTTGGTGTTCTACTATCAACGGTTGACTACTCGCCGCAGTCTTATACCGATTTAAAGTGTCGAGGATATTTTTAACGGTGGATTCAATGCCAGGCTGGTTGTTAGGGCGCACGGCTGCTTGACGACCATAGGGATTACTTTGACCAGTACCGTACTGGTCCTGGACATTTCCGGTGCCGACAGACCACTGTTCCGATGTCTTCCGGCCACTGCCGAACTGGCTGAACATGTTGAACGATTCAACTGCTAATCAATTCTGGTTGCTCAGATAACTAAGAGGGAAAATAAGACATGGATCGTCACGGCCCTGTTCAAAGATTAAACTGTGCGGCCATAGCCCTGGTTAATCCCGTACATGTGTTATGCACACATAATGACATCATTTTGTCGGCCACAACCTGTTTATGGAGAGTTGCACTACCAGGTCTCTGATAACCAAGAAAGAGTTTTGCCGTCATACCTAAAAATCATTTTAGCTGGTAAGCCAATTGTTTTAATCTGTCAAAATAAGACAGCAGGATTAAACTACATTTCTGTATATTAGGTATTTACTAGGTATTTCTCCGAGAATATTTGAAAACATCCTCGAATATTTCATTACCTTTTTACTCACAAAAAAGATTTAAACTATCTCGATTTTGATTCGTACCTCAGGGCCTTTCTGGTGGATGTTCTGTTTCGACTGCAAATTTATCGGGATTAATTATAGCGAAAAAATTAAAATTCCAATTCTTTTTTTCGATATGCGCACTTTCAAATTTAACAAGTAAGTATTTGTGAAACACAAGCAGACCCCAACCGCCCCCAAATTCATAGGGGTATAAAGCGATGGCGGACAGACGGACGGAGGACGGACCCACACCTCAAACATATAGGCCTCAATCCGAAGGGTTGGGGCCTATCAAGCCATCGTCGAAGGCGCAGACCCCAACCGGACACAACAAGTCGCCATGCAATTTTACCGATTTGAAAAATAATACGAAGTTGCACAACTTCAATACATATATTTTCACTGTGCAAGGTAGCATATGCCGAGGATAAATAGTTTCGGAAAACTTGCGTGGAAAGCACCCAAGTCTTACGTTGCAGTTACCTCAAGCGATCACAATTTTTTGATAAATCGCCATTTTGGCAATTTTTGGCCAATTTGAAAAATAACACGACGCTAGACAACTTCAATATATATATTTTCACTGTGCAAGGTTGCATATGGTTAGGGTAAACAGTTTGGGAGAACTTGCGTTGAAACAAAACAGCATCCAAAGTTTGACACACGAACGGACAGACGGCAATCCTATAGACCCCCCCCCCCCCCCCACCCCTGCCTCGCCCTGTTGGGGTCTAAAAACTCGTTTATTCCATACTGTTTATTCAATCATCAATAATTACATTTTACATTTAATATTGACTCGAGTAAACCAAAAACTGTAGTTATCTTGCAAGAAGACTTCGAAACTTTAAATACTCGAATGTTCGAGTATACTATACATACAGTCGGACACACTTAATATGAACACGGTTAATATGAAGTTCGCGTAATATGAAGTAATTTGCTTGTTCCCAAACGAAAATGCCTTGTTCTCTATGGACAGAAATTCACATAACATGAACACGTCTTATATGAAGTTCACGTAACATGAAGACCAGCATAAGGTCTAATAGGCCACATTTACTGCATAATTTGTTCGCGTAATATGAACTAAATAAAAGGTCAAGAACAAAAACACAAAGAACACAAGTACACAAAAAACGTTGAGTAAATTTCAACATTGAATACCGTTATTTAAAAAGGCGCAAGCACAAAAGGGTTGTAATTGCACTTTGACAGTCTTTAAACAGATAAAACAGTTGTTTCATTCAAAGCCACTGCGTACCAATACCGTGTTCAAACACTAGGCCTATGCTTAAGACTCACTTTAGTCCGATTTTATATGACAGTAGCACAGACAAGAAATAAACACAACAAGTAAGTATTTGTGAAACAGGAGCAGGCCCCAACCGCCCCCAAATTCAAAGGGGTATAAAGCGACGACGGATGGACAGACGCACACCCAAACCTATAGGCCCCAATCCGAAAGGGTTGGGGTCTAATAAAGAATTATAACAAATTATGGATACGGCAGCGCAGAGAAAATCAACTTTTAGTGTACCTTCCTTATTTGTTTCTTATGTTTTTCCCGCCACTGAAATCCTGAGTTTCCTCTACTGAGCATGCCCACTAGAAACTGTTAACTGGCTTAGTGGTTCATTGCAAACAGGTGATGTACAAGGAGAGAAGCATGAAATTGAACAGCATATCGAAATTGGCAAAAAACTGAAAATGTGTTCTTTTAACGTGAAAAGTGTTTTATACCGATTATTCAGGATAACTCGCAAGCTAGAAGCCAAGCAATTCACTATGACCTTCTTATTTTAATTCATGATAGCCTTCTGCAAGCTGACTGACCAATTTGTAATTTAACCAATTACGATGTGCTGTTCGAGATTCGTACTTAAATTTCTGCCTAAAGGTTTTTGCGTTTCGATCGAATTCGGTTTGGATGAAGGTATAAAGAAACGATAGAAACAAGTAAGTATTTGTGAAACACAAGCAGGCCCCCACCGCCCCCCCCCCCCAAATTCATAAGGGTATAAAGCGATGACGGACAGACGGAAGGACGAACAGACGGACACCCCAAACCTACAGGCCCCAATCCGAAGGGTTGGGGCCTAATAATCGTTCCAAAATAAGCCATAAATCTATGCCTATTGATTGTATGGGTGATTGAAAGTGTGATGTTTAAAAGTTCGTGTAATATGAAGTATCTTTTGAAATAAACCACCGATTATTTCGATGCTGGAATAACACTCTTCATAAAAGTCTTTGCAATTTGGGTTGCTATCTACTAGAGAGAACAGCACCAAAGCAAGTTCACGAGATAGATAGATGTGAATACGTTTCTGACAAAATGGAATTTTGTTGATTTTTGCCAGTTTTTTTCTATTATTTCTTTATATTTATCCCAACTGAATTCAGCCGAAACGCAAAAAATTTCGGCATAGTTTGTGTGATTTGTGGTACATTCTTTTGGACTTCTCAGGAAAGTGAGACTCCACCCTCCAAACAGACCACGGAAGCTTCAGAGATACCGGCCAAAAGAACAGGTCTCAAAAAATCTAGTCCCAAGTGACCGTAGTCCATCACCACTCTTCTACCCGGTCTCCTCCGTGGAGGTGGGAGTCACCTGGGACTACAAAAAATCGAGAAATAAAAACACAAATCTAGTTATTTAGTGCTTATTTAGATAAATATTAACTTATATGCCCAGAATTACATCGTGCGACAATCGTTTGTTGGGGCATTGGTTGAAGTATGATCTGTTTTACCCAACAAAGTCCCTACCACTTCAGCAGTACCAACGGTGCAGATTCGACCTCAACCTACGAGTTTAGTATACAACCTCGTATAGTTATTGAGGTTAAACCTTTGGGCCCTCTTGCATTTCACTATGCATAGTGCAATCACGTCTAAAATCTTCCTTGAGCTAAATTTCTACTCTTAAATATCTATATTTCACATGTACTTTTGATTCGACCTCAACCTACGAGTTTAGTATACAACCTCGTATACTCGTAGTTATTGAGGTTAAACCTTTGGGCCCTCTTGCATTTCACTATGCATAGTGCAATCACGTCTAAAATCTTCCTTGAGCTAAATTTCTACTCTTAAATATCTATATTTCACATGTATTTTTGCAAATAAGTTGTAGGAATGCCTTTGTTTATATTTCCGCCATCTTGTATCTGATCTTATCCAGAGAAGTTTTCCGAGACAAAAACTGTCTCTAGATGACGAGAAATTATCCAAGAGAACACCTCTCGATTTTCCGAGAGCCTCTTGATTTTTCGAGACGGTCCAAGAGAATGGCCATAGATTATTTGTCGGTGACTGGGCGATATTTAGGATTATACATACCAAATCTAGTTTTCTTTTTAAAAACAAATATAAACAGTAAAAAGACACAAATTGGAATTAATTAAAAAATGTTTCAGTTAATCCAATCTTTTACCCGTAGAAGGCCTTTCAGAGGGCGAAAAAAAAAATCGAAACATTAGTAATCGGACCGCAATTGCTTAGTTCCTGGTAAAACGGGATAATGGAAAACGGTAGTTGCGCAGCATACGGTGCTGATTATTATTATTATTATTATTATTATTATTATTATTATTATTATTATTATTATTATTATTATTATTATTATTATTATTATTATTATTATTATTATTATTATTATTAGAAATAGAAATAGATTAACGGAACATTTATAAAATATAGAGGTGGAACTTATGCGCAAGAAAAACAGAAGACTGTAAGTTTACTGGCTTGAAAACAATAGAGAAATGAAAATGGTCAGTTGAATAATGAAATTAAGTGTTGTAGGGAACTTCGGGAGGGTATCAGTCTTTATACAAAATATCTCCAAAAGATAATGGTCACGCCCTACATTTCTTACTATTTATATTCGTGCGAAGAGTCAATATATATAGACACATGATTATCTTTGCTGTTCCAGCTGTAGGGAAGGTGTCAGATTATGATATGTTATAAAGAAACATACATGTAAATTAATTGTGGTCCGTGGCTATAACAATTACATTCTTACCGGCATTTGGCAAGTCATCAGTATTCTCCGTAGAACAGAATGTTTTTTTATTGAGTAAAGATTGAGAATATTAAAAACATTTATTACCTTCATAATATTTCTACAAACTATAGAAATGTATAGATGATTCATAAAGGAAAGGTAAAACACAACTGTCAGCCGGCTGGACATGGTCATAAAAACAAAATTTCAAAGAGGCTTTTTTGTTGTGTTACTGAATGATGCGACTGGATTTATGTTGAAATCTTTATTTACATCCAAGCCATCCTGGTTATTACGTCACATGGTTACATGACCAGATAGAACATATTCATTAAACAATACCCAAGGATGGACATTTGTAACATTATCAATAATATTACATCTCCTTTTCTTAAACAAAAAGCACTAGAAACTGTTTTATTGAAACAATACACGACTTTATTTCATGCGAAGAATACTTGTGAAACTCCCAATACTTTTTAAACATTTTACAGGTTTGAATTTTATACAATAAATATTTTCCGCTTAGCTGAAATGACTGAACTGTTGCTGAATGTTTACTTCTTGCGAAACAACATTAAAGTACATTTCTGTTAAAAGATAAAAAACATAATAGTAAAAAGAATATTAAGAAGCATAAGCATGCTAAAATACTTTACTCAATTCTGACTCATCTCCCTTTTATTTTACTTCCGGTGTCGGTTGTGTGACGAGTCTACTAAGTGGCGACAATAGAAGAAACAATATATACAATAAGAACTAATTTGTTTTAAAACACTAGATTAGCACCAAAAAAAATAAACAAAATACCTATATCGCACTCGATATCAATCACTGACTAAGCGAATTATTTACGCAAGCGATTAACATCCAACTGTATTTTCCATTCGGTAGGCCAAAATTTGTTAACCAGTTCAACTTATTGGATCTCTTCGTTGTCCTTCCTGACGATGTTTTCTCTCCATTATCTGTGGTACCAGTATCAGGTACACTGTTTTTTTGTCCGACAGTTTTTTAATGTTTTGGTTTTGATTAACCTGAGAACTATCTGAGCTCTTAGACGAGCTTTTCTGATTTTGCGCTTTCTTACCCGAAGGGTTTTTGATGTTTTGATTAAGAAGAGGAAGAACATTAATGCGTTTCGATTTCCACGTAAGGTGTGCCTAAGTGGAGAAGGGCAACTGACCGTTAGCTTATAAGATCTTTGATTCTCTGGAAGCTGTTCTGAGATTACCCCTTAATTCCGTTATTTCTTATGCGTACCGGTTGACCTGGTAAGAGCTGTGAGAGGGGCTTAGCATTCTGTTTCTGTCATGATAGAATTTCATATTTTGCTTGTAAACTTTTCTTTTCTACGCATGTCCTGCGGCTGCGAAAGGGGTGTCAGCAAGTGAGCGGCTGCTGGTAATTTTGTTCTCAGCCGTCTACCGAATAAAATTCAGCAGGGCTATATCCGTTATGGATAGGAGATGATCTATAATTGAGAAGTACTATTTAAGGATCGCTGTTTTTCTTCATGAGGTTTTTGAATGCTTTTACCGCTATTTCGGCACATCCATTTCCGCTCGCGTGAGTTAGCGAAGATGTTAAATGGAGAAAATTGTACTCCGTACTGAATTTCGCCATTACGCTGTTCTGTAGTTGTCCACCCTTGTCGGAAACTAAAATTTCCGGGATTCCATGTCTGGCAAAAATCGATTTGAAGTTATTTGTTATAGCACCTGCATTTTGACCATTTTTTAGTAGAGCAATTTTCAAATACCTGAACTAGTAATCTATCACTACTAAGTAGCCTTGCCTTGCCTCGAAGCTCACATAAATCGCAACCTACCTTCTGTCAAGGTCTGTCTGGAAGTTGGGTTGGCTCCAATGGCTCCACAGTTTTAAGCTGCTGCCTAATACAGGTCAGGCAATTTTTTACCATGTCTTCAACGTGTTTTGATAGGACAACCCACCAAACTGAAGTTCTTGCTCTTTTACGGCATTCAGTAATGCCAAGATGACCGTCGTGTATACAATCTAAGATTTCAAGATGCATTGAGGACGGAATAACGATTCTGCTCTCCTTCAGTAGGAGGTCATCTTGAATAGAGTACTCCTCAGCAAACTGCATATAAGGGAGTAAAATAGTTGGAACTTGACTTTTATCGGGCCATCCTTCCTGGGTGTACGACATTATTAGCGTGCGCACTTCATCTTCATGTTGAAATTTGCAAATTTGTTCTAACTTTCTTTCAGTGATGGGAAGAACTTCAATTATCTGCTAGACAAATGCTTCAGCTTAATTCGTCTTGACTTCTTCTGTTGTGGACAATGGAGCCCCACTCAGGGTATCCGGAGTGTACATTTCCTTACCTAGTAAATGTTGTATATTGAATCTGAACTGCATGAGCCTGATTTTGAATTGAGTTATCCTAGGCGGTATTTCGTTGAGCCTCTTTTTGGCAAGTATAGGCACCAACGGCTTATGGTCAGTGACTAACGTGAAATCTAAGCTTAAGACATACTCAGCAAATTTTTCACAAACCCAAATCAAGACCAAAGCCTCTTTTTCAATTTGTGCATACCGTATCTGTTAGATTTATACTCGCGTATGAGATAGGTCTAAATTCACCTGTACTTGGCTCTTTTTGCAGAAGAACTGCACCTAGCCAAAATGATGAGCTGTCAGCCAGGATTCTTGTTTTGTGTCTGGTACTGTATGTCTTCAGAGTGTTTGGCGAACTGAGTTCTTCTTTGATTTTCTCCAGAACTATTTGTTGTTGTTTACCCCATGACCAATCATTTTCCCTTTTGAGGAGTTCATGCAATGGCTGTGTCATGTTGGCGAGATCTTGGATAAACTTACCTAACTGGTTTGCCATCCTGTGTGTGATAGCCTTTATCTTGCTGTCATCTGGCAAAATAAAACTGGAACCAATTTTATGCCCTACAAAACCTACCTCTGTGTTGAGAAATTCAAATTTGCTTGGGCTTAGAGTGATTCCGTCATTTTGTAACTTCCCCAAAGCAGGAAATAGGGCTTGTTGGTGTGACGCAATGTCTTTGCTGTCCACCAATATGTCGTCAATTTGAATATTGATATGTGGTTGTTGTCCTACAATATCATGTATAATCTCCTGGAATACCTCTGACAGACTCGAAATACCAAATGGAAGGCGTAAAAAGCAATATCTTCCAAATGGTGTGATGAATTGAGTTAGACGCTGTCATTTCTCAGCAAGTTTGATCTGATAGACGGAGTTATTTGCGTCAAGTTTTGTGAATATTTTCGCGTCCTGTAACTTGATATCTGGGACGTATTACGTACTTGTTTAGTTGAGTTAAATCGACTCAAATGCGTACTTCTCCTGTTTTTGGTTTTGTAACCACCACCATCCCAGCGCACCAGGGTGAAGTCTCGTTTGGTTCTGCTTTTATTTTGGGAAACAATGGATGAGCAACCCTTCTTGGTGTATTTATTGCAAATGGCTGCGCATCCGGTTCGATTTGTATTTTGTACTCGAAATTATTCCTAAGCCTGAAAATAATTTTGGGAACTTTTCCAGGACATTTTGTTTAAAAACGGATGAAATTATTGTACTCGCAACGCTAACAAGTTGCAATTTACTGATTGCAAGTTTGCCCAATAAGGGTGTGGCCAAATTTTTGACTACATAAAAATTTTCTGAACAAGCCTTGTTGGATTTAGTGACACATCGCGCATTGAACCGGTCAAGTACTTGTAAGGGTTCAGAATTTGCACCTTTTCTGGAGGTTCCACGGAAACCTGTTTAGCTATTCGGTTGTATAAATCAAAACTGATTACCGATACATCTGCTCCGGTGTCTATTTTGAACAAAACCGAATGTTGATTTACCGTTACATCTAGCATAAACTTATCATCATTGTCCTTGATATGAACAGCCCATAAGAACTGGTCTTCACTGCCCTGTACACGGAATGGAACTGGGTCGATGTGCTGATAGTGGTCTTCATCCCTCACTTCGTGAATGCGTTTCTTTTGCTTGGTTCAGCAGACAATCACCCAGTGCAGAAGCTGCACGTAGAATATCTTGTTTGGAATGTTTGTTTTTACCACACCAGTGGCATGTTGGTTGTTGTTGTTTTGTTGCTGTTGTTATTGTTGTTGTTGTTGTTGTTGTTGATGATGACGTCTTGGTGCTGCACGCGATTTTTGTTTTTTTGTGCTTGAGTCCCTGTGGAATGGTTGTTGGAGCACCATGTGGACTTGAGCGGGATTGGGTGTGTTTAAGCGCGCATACTGTCTTTGGACGGCTTCCCGCGTTCAAGCCTTGTCTATTGCGTCTTGAAGTTTCAGATCTTTCTCGCTCTGCAACTGTTCTGATGACTTTTTGTCCCTGATGCGGTCGCGTAACAGTTCTTCTTTCATGGCACCATAATTACACTTTTCAATCTGGATCCAAAAGTCTTTTATGAAGTTGTCTACTGTTTCATCAATGCCTTGACAACGATTACTTAGTTTGACACGTTCAAACACCAGGTTTTTCTTCCCACTGAAGTGGGATTCAAATCTGTTTTTCACTGTCTGGTACGATTCATCTCATTACTGGATAACTGAAAACTGGTTAAAATGTCTTCCGCTTCGATACCCATGCAGTGCACTAGGATGTTTACTTTTTCTTCATCATTAGTTATTTTGGCAGTAGATAGATACCGCTCAAAACGAGTATGCCGTCGGCCACACTGCTCCAGCTTCTTGAAATCGATCGTTTGAAGGACAGAAATTGCTTTTGTTGCCATTTCTTCTCTTTGTACCGTTGAGTGCACTAAATTTGCAGGTGAGCTGAATCACTGGTCCTGCATATCTCTTTCATCGTGGTCACCGCTGCCACCATGTTGTGTTACTGAATGATGCGACTGACTTTATGTTGAAATCTTTATTTACATCCAAGCCATCTTGGTTATCATGTCACATGATCACATGACCAGATAGAACATATTCAGCAAACAATACCCAAGGGTGGATAGTTGTAACACTATCAATAATATTGCATTTTTGGGGAAGCACTGTGTAAAACTTCATTTTAATTGTTGTATATCTCAAAAGACAAGTCTTAAGTTTTCAATGAGTGCTTCAGAAATGGGCAGATTCTTGCGGCAGTAGAGTGCAGATCAAACCAATGTTAAATCATTTTGAATAAAAATGGAAGTTGCTTCCAGAAACCTATGGTCTTTAGATGAAATGGTTCCGTAAGGTTTCAGAATATAGAGTTTTCATACGAAGTTACCCAGTTAGATGATTGGTCGAAGTAAGTGTTGAGTTAGGTAACGAAATATTGCATAGACCAGTTTATATCTTGTAGAATAATTCCAAGTCGTGGAGAGCATTCCTGTTTTGTAGTGATTGTCATTTCAAAAAAGCACAGCTCCAGATGAAATCGATTGAAATGTCCATAAAGCTACTGTCTTCCGACACATTGCTCACATAATATGACATGACAAAGCCAATTGCCGGTTCGTATGGTTTCTGGTGGGTGATTGTTACAGATTACCGAAAAAGTTCGGCATTGGTCAACATGTTCGCGTTTCACAGATGAAATATGTATTTCAAAGGGATTACATATAAAATGGACACAAGAAGTGTTCATTGTCACACATCGTTGTAAGAAGCAAGGAATATACATGTATCGTGTCGAAGACTTTTTAGACGAAGATCCTGATTGTAATTTCTATGAAGAAGAATTACAAACTGTCACAAAAGATGTTCAGTCTGTGTACAAAATTGAAAAGCTTTTGAAAATAGGGAAAAGATGCAGTGTGAATGAATTATTTGTCAAGTGGTTAGGCTGGCCAAAGAAATTTAATAGTTGGGTAAAGGAATCTGATATTCAAGGGCTATGAAGCATCCGTTTACATGCCTGGTTTCTGAACCAATGAGTAGTAAAAAATCTCTTGTGAACGCACTCATTGACCAAAAAGTCATTCAACTATTTTCTAAAAGTATTTTATGGCACTATGCTGAGGATCAGCTCTTGCACAAAGATAGAAAAGGAGTGACATTTCATTAGGGCATTCCAGGGGATATTGAGAAGCCTTTCAATCCAAAACAGAATAACTTTCTCATTATTGATGATCTCATGACCAAATGTCACAGTGATGTACGCAAAAACCTGAGCATTATTTTCATCGTACGCAATCTGTTTCACCAAGGAAAGGAAATGGGTAGTTTAAATACACATTACGTTTTCCTCTTTAAAAATCCAAGGGATCGTCAACAGATCATTATATTGGCTCGACAAATGTATCCAAGTAAATCTCAGTTTTTGATTGAGACATAAAAGTATGCTACAAGCAAACCTCATAGTTATTTATTCATTGATTTGAAACGAAAGAGTGAAGAAAAGTGACACGCTTTACGTTTATGTGACTGAAGCAGTGTAGGTAATAATACGTGAGTCCCTATTGAAACAAGCTCCAAAAGATGAACTGGTCAGTTTGTTTAAAATATGCTTGAATATATTGCAAGGACACTTACCATCAAAGTACATATGTATAAAAAAATTAAAGCGTAAACAACAAGCCATTCTGCAGCTGGCTGATAAGAAAATTTCCCTCAAGCGTAAAAAGAAATTGATTAATCAGAAAGGGGGATTATTCGAACAATTGTAGAAATTGTGCTTCCATTATTAGCTCAATATTTGTTAAATAATAAACCATGCATTGAAAATGGTCCTTATTCTTGAATCAGAATATAGAAAATCATTACCAAGTTAACCTTTAAATGATGGAGTTAAAGCAAAAGTGAATGAACTTTTGAAAAGACCACAACATCGTTAAGCTACAACGGAAATGTCTGAACGTCTAGGCCCTCATTTACGCACAATTCAATCACTACAACAAAAGACTGCTGCATCAGCTAATGTAGCTGCTGCAGAAAAGCCAGAAAGGCACAACAATTGACACTTCTAAACAATTTTCAACCTACATATCACGTGAAAGTAACACACCTTCTGGCAGAACTAAAGAAATGTGGTACAAGATGGACAGATAAGAATGAACTTATGTTAAAAACTGGAGATATAATGGAAAATTCGAACATTAATGGTCTACTGAAAGAAGCATTGGTTGCTACAAGAAGAAAAGAATGAGAAGCAAGGGGTTGGAAGCAGTTTATTCAGCAAATTGTAGACGCTAAATATTCCAGAAACTGTGTTTGACAAAAACACAACTCGTGAAGATATTGCAAAGAAATGAAACAGCGCCAGCAAAGACAGTTTCCAGAAGGATAGGAAAACTTCTAACACGGCTTAAAGAGTTATGTTCTTGTCAAAAAATGAACTACAACTCATATTCCTGTAAAAAAATACGGCATGTAAGTGCTTGTTATCAAGGGAAAGTAATGCACAACAACAATATGAACCATAGCGCAGTGTACGCAGTGGATGCAGTGTGAATGTAATATATACGCATCCGGTCCGTTAACACGCACATACGATTTAGTGATCGTGGAATCAACAAGTTTTTACATTGCTTTGCCAGGTAATTGTAGAACCAATGGTGAACTATTATCCTGCTAATAAGACTCTAATAATCTCATTCGTTTTCCTTGTACGTTATATTTGAAAAGAAAATATGAAGTGGCCTTAGCTGAAATTCAATACCCACACACAAGGACGACAATGAGACAAGGACTGGACTACTACATTCATTATCGGTCATTATTAGATGATAGGTTTTATGAAATTGCCATTCCATATGATTACTATAGATCCATACCTGAAATATGTACTGCAGTAGATGAACCATTAGGGAGATCTATTAATGCAAGCTCTGTTGGTTAAAGTATAATAAAATTATACGAAGGGTTTTTCTTACTTTGTGAAATGGTTATGATATTGTCTTTTCTACTGGATTAGCTGAGAGTTTAGGATTTATAGCAGATCAATGCTACAAGCGATCTAATCCTGCTGACATTCAAACAGATGTGAAACATGGATTTTATACACTTCATGTGTACTGCAGTATTTGCGAGCACAAGTAGTTGGAGATTATTATGTTCCTTTACTACACAAAGAATGTGTTTAATGGAGTGACTAGTCGTGTAGCTCAAGAAGTTGTTGGTGCGATTGATAAAAGAAGTACACCAGAAAGTTGTAAGAAGGCGAAAGAAGGTGAAAGGATCAATAGAAAAAAATGTCAATCCTCCATGATCGCTCTTGTGAATTTAGTCTTTTTCCATTGGAATGTTTTCACATATCCCCAACGCAAACTGGTTTAGAAAAAGGTGTGGTGTAGACTATCAATCATTTACATGACAGATGGTGCTGCAATAGAATTTTATATTCCCGCTAGGACAGAAGAATATTTAGATTGAAAGAATAGTAGAGTTCATGTTGTACGCAGCATTGCAAAGCGTGATGAGACAGCTTGTGGTGCAAATGATAGCGTAACATCCACCAACGATTTGTTTAATGGCTAATGGTCTAATATTGAATTATTTCTGAATAATATATTGATTTTGCCTGGTAACAATTCCCATGGTTATACCGGCACTATTGCTCACCTCATTCATGATTCCGAAGATAGTCTTAAGTCTGAGCACTCCATGCATCTCATCTATAAGGATGATGCTGGGTCGATGAATTCTCATGCGGTGAAATTAGCTAATTATGGAAAATGTATGACAGGCTTTTATGCTAATATGAGGGTAGCGAAATACCTGAAGCATTAAATAATGGTCTACATACGCGTGCGTTTATACCGACGGGTGGCTGAAGAGCCATATGGCATGAGCATACAACTGCATTTGCATAGGCAAAAACATAAATATTTATTAATGGCTGCATATGATACCTTTAAGGTTTAAGTGAGAGATGTTTTTAACCATTCGCAAAGTGAAGGCTAATTCAGGTATTCAACTAGGACATACAGATGCATTGATGAAAACTCCCGTAAGCTTCCTATTACCAGAAGAAATGTAAAATTTTAACCATTTCCGAGGGATTTCAATCCTTGTAAAAATTACATCTTTTTAGGTCAAATACCAAAACGTATTGTAATTGGAATTGTTCATAATGAGACTTTTATTAACAGTGACAAGAAATAAATACAGTTTTAAATATTTAATATTAAGTACACGCAACTTTACACTGTTGGTGAAGTAGTTCTAACCAGACTTCCCAAGCTTAACATTAATGAGGGAAGACATCCTAACGCTTTTGAAACTCCTTACAAATCTTTTGATAAATTGAATGGCGAGAAAAGCTCCATCCTAAAACGGGAAGATTGGCCTAGAGGTTATGCTTTATTTTCTTCCGACTTAACACCTGATAATGATGTGGTGACCATTACGCTCTTATCAGGAATGGCAACCTGCGGCTAGATATGAATTTTGCTAAGGCCTTGCAAAATACAGTCAGTGTCATAGTATATGCCGAATTGTGTGTAGACTTTGTGTGTGAACGCACGGTTCAATTCTGCTTCTACCATATGTGACTTTGTTGGTCATGTAACCGACGCTGTATCGACTCGGCACAGTTACGTGTTGTACCATGGTCGGGTTTTTAGACAGTGTGGTTTTGCACATGGTATAACACGACACTGTGATCATGTCGCACTTGCCTAAGGTTGTTATGTAACACCTCTGTTGTAAACATAAAGAGGGGGCAACATTAGCTCGCATCAGTTTGTCTGTACTTGTATTCGAGCTTGCTACAGTTGTTAATAATGGGCACTTAGTGGTGAAACCTCACATAACATTGTTATTGTTATGCAATGTGTAGTTTTCGGTGAGACTTAGATGAATTAAAAGATCAAAAAGGTGTTCAGTTTCAGCTTTTTTCTGCTTTTCCGACACACTTTCTTGTAGACGGTGTGTCAACCTGTTTGTATGAATTTGGTGTTCAATTCCCATCATCAGTTCGAGTCACCCATAGTGATGGCTTCGTAGCTTACAAGCCGATATTTTCAAATTAAACTGAAGTGACTAATTTGTTAATGCTCATTTTTATGATTAAAATATCTTGTAGACAGAGAAGCCATCATCCAAACGTAGTGCCACAGATAAAAAAGCGCCCGGTTTTATTGAAAGAACGCGCCAGTAGAGAAGCGTACCACACATCTACACCATCTGACCACTAAACCCTCTGAGCGCTCATTTGTTTGAAGCACCATCTGGACAAGCGTGCACACATCGGCACCATCTGACAACTAAACCCTTGAGCACTCACCCATGCACAAACTGTTTTTTTTTTCTTTTTTTCTTTGTCAAACATCCTCTCACCTGTTAAGCAAATCCTTGTGTTCTTGCACAGAACAGAACAGGCCCAGATTGGAGACAAAGAGGGTGCTGTTGGGGAAGGCGATCATGCCGGTGGCGACCGACAGGTTGGGATTGGTGAGCAAAGCGCTGGCCACTAGGTGTGGGTTTTGAATGGCGTGTGGACCAGGACGGCATCTCTGTTCGCCAGGTCAGCACCCGTGCGGGCCACATCCGTGTGTTGCACCACTGCTGTACGCCACTGCTGTACTCGGGTTCAGCTGTGAAAACACAAATAGTATTTTAAAACTTGTACTACCGGATATATCATGGCATCATTATCATTTATTATTATTATTATTATTGTTACTATTACTATTATTATTATTATTATTATTATTATTATTACGTAAAACCAGGACTTAAACGGGGCAGGTTTATCTTGACATTTTTTACCATCTTACTCATGTCCTCAAATAGTCATAAACAGATTGTGGTGTATAAAATATGGCTAGTAGCGCTCAGGGGACGACTGCACAAAGAAAACATGTTTTTATGTCACTGGAGAGTGGTGTTGGGGGACACTGAGCTTTTTAAAAGTCTGTCCTGCAATAAAAGCAATCAAAAACGTACCGCTTGCACCTAAGCCAGGACTGCTGGGTGTTGCATGAAGGCCGTGGGGTGCTGCCGGAGAGTGGTTCGAATCAACATAAGCTCCCATCAACGCCGGGTGGGTCCCCAGGCATCGCGACCACAACCTGGGAACAAAGCACAGGCTATTTCCTCTGTGACGTCACAATGCAAAGAGACTGGAGGTAACGGCACACAGGTAGTATTCAGCAGCACACAGAATAAGCATACACGCGTGGTGGAGAAAGGAAAAACAAAACAAATCACACAAATCAGTTAATTCTAGTACGTTATATTTAACAAACATTAACACTGATGCATTTCTGTAAGGCGCGGTCTCTAACTTGTCCCCTATTATGTTCACTTCAAAATCACATCACAATATTCCAAGCTCTAGATCGAGCAAGTGTACAGAAGTTTCATGTTATTATCCAGTATATAAAAACATTTCGTTTAAAAAAGTCGTTGGTAAAGATATGTCAAGACTGTGTATAAGGAATAAGTGCTGCCATTTTGTGCACACGTAAATCATGTTTAAGGTCTGATTTATGAGTTTTTTATTTCGTCGTTTCTAAACTATCTCACACAACTCTCCCTCTCAGCTCTCAAAGTATACCCCATTGTGGCTCCCTCCTATCATACAACCACATGAGAGGGTTCAAAATTTTTAAAATGCCATTAGCAAAAACTATGTCGCTTCATTTACGAAAGAATGTGATCGCTTTTATGATATTTGTCGTTTCTTTCAAAGTAGCGGCAAGCAATGAAGTGTTTGTCAGGTAGCAGTTTAGCGGTTATACTGGCAGCACAATCGCGCCTTTTCCAGTGGTCATTTTCGATCATCTGCCACTTGTCACGGCAAATTGGTTATTCCCACTTGGCATTGAAAATGCCAAATGGGGATGGATTGCCTCGAATTCTTCACCTATTTTTATTTTTTTTCATCCTTTTTTTTTATTTTTTCTTTTTTTTCTTTTTCCGCCGAATCGGTTTCCAGACATCTCCTCCGAGACCGCTGAAGCTAGACCAACCAAACTTGGCACATGTATGGAGGGTCATCTGAAGTGGTGCACCTGATAAAAATTTTTGACCTTGACCTTACTGGTCAAGGTCAAATCGCGAAAAAGGTCAAACGGTTTTCAGACAATTATTGCAAGGCCGTTGAAGCTAGAACAGCCAAACTTGGCACGTATATAAAGGGCAATGTGATCTGAAGCAACCGATAAAAATTTTTGACCTTGATCTCGACCATGATCTTGAAATCGCAAAAAAGTTATTTAAAAAACACAATGAGTTATCTCGAAAACGGTAAGAGATAGAGCAATTTTGACCTCATTTTCGACCTCCACCCCCTATACGACGATACGTAAGATATAACTTCCGGTGTCCTTGACCTCCAGGTCACTTTCGAGCCCCAAACCGGAAGTTGGCCTTTATCTCGAAAACGGTAAGAGATAGAGGCCTTGACTTTACCGTTATAGTTAGTAGTACTTAGGAGGATGTTCTGCATTCAGACATGTGAAAATTGTTAACAAACTGCAATATCATCTACCTTCCGTTTTAAGTTATCATTCCAAGTGGAGATAATTCGCTGTGCGAATTTCGGTCTAGTTTTGCATTCGTCCTTAAGCCACCGCTTGTCACTTGCTTTGATTGTGTATGGCGTTCCACCTACGTAAAATTTAGATGCTTTTGGGATATGGGCACTTAAGATCTGTTCCATCGGTGTCTCATCTGTTCCGATAGAGCTCAAGAATTTTAAACTCACACACATATCAACCCCCCCCCCCCCCCGCGCTCAAATCTTACCTCCGAAGTTGGTCGAAAAGAGTTACGAAATAGTCAGAGCAGTAGGGCAATTGGGGAAAGAGCGAGGTTGTGATAACAAGAAGCAAAAACTACGACTTAGAGAATTATTGCTTTGTAAAACACTGCACACGGACTGCGTCTGCAAGTAAAGGTTAGAATAAATTACTTTAGTTTTGGTCATATGCCAATACAATAATTTTTGGATACAGATATTGCTTTGTTTTTTTGTTTTTTTTTGTTCCTGATTTCTCATGACAATTTCAACAACTTGTGTATTATTCACATCTTGGCACGCAGGCCTTTCCCAGGATTTTATCACTCGTACATAAATAAGACAGGGCGTTCCAGGGCAACTTATTTACAGAGATAAGCAATCAGATACAAAATGAGACAAAACGTATACAGTGCAACGAAAAACGAACGGTGAAAAGGGTAACTGAGCTGCGTTGGTATTATCATAAAGAAGAGGACCTGCTTTGAAACTTTTAAATATGAAATAGATGATGCCATCCTTTCCACTTTAGTTCAAAATTCGAACTCGAAAGGGCCATTTTATCGACTTTTATGTGTGTTTGAATTTCTTTCAATAGAATTGAATGTTGAAATTGGTATTCATAAAACCGATATTTTCAAATAAGATACTTTATTAGGAGGAAAATATGATTATTTGCTACATCTTGGGAGCCTATCAGAAACTCTTCAGCGTTGAAGTATTTAATTCCCAAGTTTCTGAACGAAGTTTTTATAATTTTAACAGTGTTTTGGCAGTTAAAAAAATATGAAACAAGTCATCCTCAGTTAGACAATATTTGCGCTTGTTGGTCTATATTATTTTTTAAGCTTACATTATGCGCTACAATGTTTTGGATTATCTTATAGTAAAACGCTCTAAGTTTACTGCTTCTGCAAGACGCTTTCATAATGGTGCTTTTGTATGCTTTTGTATACGGTATTTGTGTCGAAACCGGCATTTGCTCAGAAGCTATGAATGGTGGGATCTTTTCCAACCATTTTTATCAACTCATTATGAAAGAGTTCGACTTGGTCTTCGAGATATTCGAAAGATTTTGACCTGCCTCAAACACAAAATTATTGAACGCGGGCATCGACATCAAATCATACTTTAATTGCCGATTTAACTGCATGAAAAGTTAAAAAATTTACCTTTAGGTTATATATTTCATTAAAATGTTCCAAAGTTTGCATCCTGTAGGTCTTTTGCAAGATGGATCCCTTCATCAAACAAGCTTTTACAAAATATTTGCTTGTTGTTTATAAATATATTTTTTATTGTTCCACAGAATTTATGCTGAATCTTTTTTGCGTGAAACACTTCACGAAATTTTTTTAAAATTTCTTTTTAGAAGGGCGGCATATATGCCATCTTGCTGACATAAAAATTACACATAAGCAAATAACTAAACCCACCTATTTCACACCATTAATTATCTTTTTAAGATTCTTGGAATCCATGACAGTTTAGTGCTTTATCTTGCGACTTAAAGTCGATTGCCTTTACGCCCCCTTTGGAGTACTCACTAATAAGAGTGCTATGCTTTTTGGATATAAATATTTGAAATATCTTTTACTTTCAACATCATCAGTTCACCAAAAACAATTTTCTTCCCATATTTGCATTGGGGTTTGCAAAGAGACGGTATGGGGTTGATCAGTTCGCAAAGTCCGTATTTTTTATTGACGCGAAAATGTGCTGTTTTGGTTAGAACCGTAGCCTCATAGAAACGAAACCCTCCTTCAGTTATTGCCCACTTCCCATGCATATGGAAATTTTGGATCCTCAAATGAATTATTTATTGTAATTTTTCTTCAGGCCGTTCTGATAAAAGATCTTACTGAAGGGACTACGGAAAATATAACTTAGTTCCTGTGAGTGTTTGGAAGAGCGTGGGGATGCTGCAGGGTGAGGGCTGTGTTGCTTGGGCTTGGTTACCGTCGTGTTCTTGGTAAATTCCAGGCGTAGTGTCTGAGGTAAATCTGGGTCGAAGCGAATTCCCTACTGTAAAGTGATTAAAGCAAAAATTGATATTTTAACATATAAAAAAATATACTATTTGTTAGATTTGGCTCTAAATGTGTGCATTTGCCCTCAAAGTGTTTTCCTTCGCTCAATGAAAACGAACAAATGATCGCTGCATCAACGCAATTTCAAAATGACTATCACTAATCACCTTCCCTTTTATACTTTTTTGGGGATTTAAATAAGAATCTATAATGCCATGCGTGACTGTGACTGAAATGGTGACCTTGACATCAAAAACAGTCTTTGAGAAATAGCAAAAAGAAAGGGGTTGAATGTAAGATCTACACACTGGGAATTTTGAGGATTAAGAATGTGGCGTCAACTTTATTGTGTACACTCATTACACAGCAGTGAGACCAAGAACTGACGCCGACATGACTGGCAGATTCGGTTAGGTGGGAGGGAGGAGAAAGTAGGACAAGTGAATGCCGTGCAATTGTAAAGCTTCTGATTCGACGATGCAGTTGGGCATCCCAGATCATTTTTAATTTCAGTTACGCTTCAGTGAGTTCGGCTACAAATCAATGAAAAAATAACAAATTATAAAAGTGTTAGTCGTGATTTGATGAAGCAAATGCGTGAAAACAGCGTGACGTTAAAAAACGGATGTTTATGGATGTTTAAAAGATATGTTCATGCATATAAACTCATCAACAAGAGTTCTCTAATACACACACTGTGTACGGATAAAGGACCATTTAACAGGAAGGCGGGGCACAAGTTCAATTGCAAAGAGCTGTACGTATCATTAAAACAATTTTGTTTCATACTCATATAGATGTACTCCATAAAGCAAGCAAGTTTTTCTTTGCGATACATCTAATGAGCCATTTAAGGTGCTGAATTGGACAGGAACTTCTTTGGCAAAATAATAGGTGGCATACTGAGGTCATGGAATTACCTTCATATCTTTCTTGGCCACTTCCGCCGATTCCCAGTCTGTGAACGGTGCATGCAAGTTACTTCATGTGGCTCGCTTTTCACTGCATGACATCAGGACCCCTGCGAAGGGGCTTACAGGGCATTTGGCCGAGCCATATGGCGGACAGGAACGGAGGCGGCATTTCTTCCGCAGTACAGGAATGCGGACCAACGATATCAGCACACGAATATACTTTTGGGTAGTGTTTTGTAGCATGATATTTGCGTAGCACTAGAATATACAGCAATACAAGACAAAGGCATTACGTGGTGCCAGCAGCATAGGAACATGAGCGCTATCACAGATGCTATTTTGATCCGTGAATTCTGCAATGAATGATAAATGAATTTGATTCAATTTGGGGGCTGCGATGTATGATCCTATGTTGTATTTACCGAAAACGAACATTTTTACACCTCCCCTGAGTGCACCCCTTCCCTCCTGGTGAACTAAATATATCAGATGACAAGTTTTATAAGCATACATTTAAAACTATTCGGTCATAAACAATAAAATACTCTATATTTTTAAGCGGCCAAGCAACATACGGAATTTATAGCCTTGCAATAATCGAAATAAAAATAAGTGCACAAACGGCACCTTCCGAGCTACAAAATTACTAGTAACATGCCGAAAACTCTTCAATATTGCTGTTTCTCTATTTCTTATGGCTGTTTATGATTTCTCAGTCGTACATAAGAAAACTGCGAAAAGGACTTTCCACAAAGAATATACCGTGTGATCATGTTTTAAAGCCGTAAATTTCATCATTGTTATTATTCGATTCGATTTAGCTGGCTCAAAATTGCCAGGACATAATATATACAAGATATCTCTTCCCTTTTTGTCTTTGTCATTCTAAAAACAGAACAAAACATAAATACCTTCTTATTCATTTAATTCAACTGAAGGTATATTATTTATCTGCTGATCTTTCCTTTACATAACCCTGCTGAGACTAAATAAAAGAGCTATCGAATGATAAACACACATGTCATCTAAACGATAAGAAATAAAAACTGATTGAAATGAGTTTAAAATGTATACTAAGTAGATTCAGTCGTTATACATACATAACTAGCTTGTAGTTCTGCACAAATATCATTTCAGTAATTCAATATTAGCATGCACATTCAGAAAAAAGTTTCAAAACTGTATTTTTTGACAATAACGAATTTTTAACTTAACTTTTGGAAGTAATTCAAAACAAAAGAAATGTTAACAATTAAACTGAAAACGGAGAACAGCTATTTCGGTTTCATCTACTAGTTTTTGCATAAATAGTCGCTATCCATTCTCATCCAACAAGGCTTTTTCTATACTCTCTAAGTATAGTGTAACCGTTTGACTTAGGATGTGGTATCACGTTGTCACGGTCATATCACGCGCTGTAATGACATGGTATCGTGCAAAACAGCTCATGCGTTCATTTTTTGCGCAGCTTTTATAGCTCAGCTTTCACATTTATGACATAGAAATAGAGTGCAAGTTTTTTGCTTTTGAAAGTTTTTAGGAAACCAGGTGTGTGTGATGTTCAGCGGGCTAAAAAATCATCAAACATCGCTCATCTCTACTCAATACTTTGAAGCGAATCACTACCCACTAGGAACCTGTAAAAACTATGTACGATTATTCTTTCCTACATATTGTAAACACCTGTTCCACTTTTCAAATCACTCTGGCACATGCAAATCACAGATTTGACGCGTGTGAGACAAATTTTCAACACTGCGACATTTGCCATAGTTTTCCATCAATACCCATAATTTACATGCAGTAAACAACTATGCATTACAGTTCCGCAACTTGCAGGTGATTTAAGAAACTTTTATGGTGCTAAGTACGCTTCAATTGAACAGGTGCACAAGTCACGAAGTGCAAATCCAATGCAATCGCATGACATCAATACATTATGGCCTCCTATTCAACACGAACATCTTGTTTTCATGGTAACAACGCTAGATAGCCTCCTGAAATAAACAGTGATTTTCATTCTTTTACAGAAATAAATACATAAAATTATTAAATCGATCAATAATGTTTAAGGCAATATAGTCATTCAAATTACGAATTTCACATGTTGGCTACTTGTTGATATTAATGTGAAGTCAGTACGAGAAGAAATTTTATTTCAAGCGACATTGATTTTGCACCACAGAAAATTATGAAAAAACTTTTAAAATGTTTTATTCATAAGCAAATAAAAGCCCGAAAGTCTTAAATCGGAAAATGAGTGACAAACAATTCACTGATGTTTTAAAAGTTCTTTCATTCAATTTATTGTTAGAATTTTCCCCATGATATTTCCTGTTGTATGAACACTTCTTATAGCACCTTAATTACAAGTTTTCGTGCTTTCCCCCAAAGCCACTTAATATCACACGGCGTTTGCAATACTCTATCGTTGCACAAGATTGTCAAAAATTCTCCTTAGAAATCATTGCAGCTTTGTGAAACGTAACAGGTGTGTGAACATGAACCTATTCATGTCTTTAAAATCGTTGCATTACACTCTTTTGAAACACTCCAGCGTTTGAAAAAAGTTTAAAATGTGGCACAAAAGCGTTTAATTCTATTGGTATTGAAACTCTCAGGGGTCTTACAACACAAGAGTTGGGAGAGGTGGGAGAGGGAGAGGTGCTCAATGGGTTCTTTTCGTGCAATTTCATAAAAATATTTCTCGCAAAAGTTTCTCTAGACCAGGGTCCAGTTTATCAACCAGTATTTATATTACAGCACACACTGTAATTGAAAGTAAAATGTAATACGTTAATGAACCAGAAAACCAAGTTATGATGTTCTACATGTGACCAGGGAAGCGTGCAACTAAAATCGCACACATTAAACTTGCAGCAATTGTATTATATCACTTTGCTTTGATTCGACAGCTAAAAATCTCCATTTAAGCAATAATGAAAGAAACAGTACAACCATTTAATAAACTAAGGAACTTCATTTTTAAGCATGAGGTGATCACATTTTTATGGAAAATAGACAAAAATAAGTTTTTTAACATAGCAAATTCATGGACATTTCTGCAACAAGATTTAAATCGTTATCATTTTGAAAAAGCGATCAGCCCTCTTTTTCAAAAAGTAATGTCTTCAATAGTTAAAATTGGGATACTAAATGGAAAAAAACAATGCTCTGTTCATTAATGGCCAGTCAACATTAATGGCGAATATTTGGTACAGTAGGCATAAGGGTTCCATGATAAAAATTAGTCTTCGACTCAGAAAATACCTTTGAAAAAGGCTTTTTTTGCACACAGGCATACTGAACTTTGCTTTAGAAAGGTTAAAATCTCATTTCAAACGCGTGAAGACTAATTCCACATTTATCTCCACTTTTATTGCACGCGTTTTCATTCTGTCGTCATATTTTAAAACAATAAAAGTACAAATATAAAGCATCCTTTATCATGAGAAAGTAGTTTATAATAAGACATGACTTCTGCCCACAGCTAAATCTTATTATATATATTATTATTATGGAACAAATTTTATTCTAAAGTAATAACTGAGCGTCAAAACGGTTGCAGAAAATGTTAAAGCAGTGGATTAGGTGGTGCTGTTCGGGAGGGGGAGGGGGCATATTTAGTTTGCCAAATCTGAAATGAAATGCAGAAGAAGGCATAATAATCTTGCTTGTCCTCCGAAGGAAAAACTAAAGCTATAGGGAAGGTAATTTTAAAGCAATTTGGGCACCGCTTTCTCACGAAAATTATACCAAAAATGAACTTCTCTTCAAGACGGCAATATGTTCGAATTATTAACTAAAAGCACGTTTTTGCAAGCCCTGCTTGTCCTCATGCGAAGCCACCTCACATTAAACTTCTTTTGCATTACTTACAAAATAGCCAACTCTGAACCTTCGAGTAAATCGTCTTAAAAACGGGCCACTTAATTCGGTACATTCTTTTAAAGTGTTCAAATACTTGTGAAAGTAACGGAAAAATATAACATCCTATTATTTGTGAATATATAAATATACATTGCCATAGAAAAAACTATTGAAATAGTACTCTGTACTCACGCACTCGATAACTAAAACCTCGCTAAATGAAAAATACGTTTTCGATCGATCGAATGTCCCTAGCCATAGAAAAATAAAATAAGCACAATTATGAATCTGGGGCCACAACCAGCGCGCTCGAACTGTGGTATACCGTGAGTAGTATACTATGAGTTTGTGAATATCAACAACGGACATGTTTAGGCGCATTGGTATGCCTATGGCTGCAGCACATGATGCAAAAAAGTAAAACCGCTATAACTAAGTAGCAATGCAGCATAATACAAGATACAAGCTCCAACAAAAATTAAGGTACCAGAGCAATTCCTAAGAAAAACTGAAGTCAGAACATATATTTCTCTTAAAATCCATGAAATAAGAATGTCCAGAGATATTGCAACCGGCTCTAGTGAATCGCGATTAAAAGGCTTTTGAAAGTGGCAGAAGCAGCAGTAACATTTTGAAAACTAGTAACTGAATTTTTTTCTAAATCCGGCATTTGCCTAATCTCTGGTGACTCCTAAAAAGTAAATTTGAAAGAGGCCCTACCTCGGACTACTTTAAAAGCAATCTGACTAAAATTACTTGTTGAAGAATTATTTTGAAAAACTTGGTCTCTAAAAACTTTCAAATGGCAGCACATGAGCCCAGCTTTTAGAGGTGAGACAAGGTAGTTTTCAATGAAAAAATCATATAAATATTATTCTATAAAATAACACATCAATCGAATCAAACTGTAGCAGGCAACGCATTTTGGAAAACGTTTCACAAAAAAGTTAAAATTAGTAATTTTTTAAAGAATCGAAAGGATCACATCAAATCCGGGAAGAGAAAGGGTTTGAAAACTAAAGCAAAATATTAAATATCAACATTAGCCAATTTTTGGCGAATCATAAAAATGATTCGCCAAAAATCATCTAGTTAAATTTCCTGTACAATGTGAAAGGAATCCGATAAAAACTGTGGGAGTAGAAGCATTTTAAACCCAAAAAACGTGACACGTCCTTCTTCCAAAATGCAGAGTTTCCAGAACAGGTAACTCACTGATTATGTTACTCTCCCACTGATCACATTGAGAGAACAACTGTTAAAAAAGTCAGCTTTATGTTAACTGCATGTCAGCGTCTTTTCAGCTGCATATTAGCTGTAAGTCAGCCAAATAGTAGCTGTACGTCATTTACACAGGAGCTGCACGTTAGCCGCACAGTCGTCGGTTAGTGAAGAAACTATAACAGAAAGGGTGGGTTATAATCCACCGCATATCTTAGCACTGGAGTACACTTCACCACCCTTCGCCTCCCCAACCCATCTCCAGTCCCTCCTCCCCGGGCATTGTTTCGACAGTGGCAGACCATTGATAACCATTTGTTATGAAACCGCTAATAATCTTATTAAGTCATGACTTAATAAAAATATTAAAAATAGGCAAAACGAACAGAACAGCAAAATTTACAAACATCATGTGATCAATAAATTGCAAGAATCAATATCTGAGCAGTAAAATCGTGAGGCAATTTAAGGTATATATATATTATATATATATATATATATATATATACATATATATATATATAAGGTATATTCATGTGATTGTTGGATTTTTATTTCTTTATTTTGGGCGCGAAAATGGTAATTATATGGATCGCACTAAATTGACACATGCCAATGTAAATTCTGTGTTGAATGTTAGAAAAATATAAACCACTTGTAGGAAATAGAAGTGTCTTAACTGATACAAAAAGTGGTTCGAGAAAGAATTAAAAATTCGCTGGTATATTATGCATAAATTCCACAGCGATACAAAAAACCTGTGGCAAAATGTCGTGAAATGTTCATTGAATAAATTATTGCGCAATCGAGTTTTCTAGCAAAGCCAATTTTGCTTATAAGAGTGTATTCATGTCGTTATTTAACCAACATCGCTGCACCCCAACCCCATTCCTCTTGAAGCTGTTGGCTTTTAATAAATAAGTACTTCTCCCTTGTTTAGTTTCGTTTCTTGGTAAATCGACGTGATAAGGACCGGAAAACGACTAGCTTCGTTTCTCATCCTCATCCAGGAGTTCAAAACACAAATTAAAACAGGAATTTTGGGGCATTGTGACCAGTAGAAATCTGGTTTCCCAAGTATCAAGACGTTTATTTTATTGCCATTTGAAAAAAGAGCACCACTCAGGAATGATAGCTATAAGATCGAAAAGCAATTCGATCAAACAGCGGTAGAAGCATTGTAGAACGGGTTACATGGTTTCTTCATCCCTAAGAATTCCCAAAACAGCTGTATTTCGGAGATACCTAGCTTTGCATCACTCCTGTAAGTAATCAGAGTGTTACTTTAGAGATCAGTACGATGGCTCTGAAGGTCTTCACACTTCAGACTTCAGACTTCACATTTAACCCTTCACACTTCTGACCGCAAAATTCAGACTTATAAATCTGAATTCAGAGTTCTTACTTCATACTTCGGATTTACATTTGTCGTCGATAATTCAAAGTGTGAAGTATGAACTATGAAGTGTGAAGTCTGAAGTGTGAAATGTGAAGTATGAGGTATGAAGTCTGAAACGGAGAAAACCACCTTTATATTTTTGTAACGGTCTCCCTTTAGTAATGTTTTTTTCAAGCTACAAAACAATATAGCATGACCTAACACCGTTCATATTGTGAAAACTGTACCCAGATGATTTAGACACTGGCAGGATGTGTATCGCGTTTACAGCTCTCTTTAAAACATAAGTGAAGAACAATGTATAGATTTTTTGGTAAGAATTACGCAGACAACTTACTGAACCGGCGTCCATTCCACCAACAACAGTAGAAAAAATGCTTTTGATTCAGCAGCTTGGTCGAATTGAGGTATCTCTAATTTAAAACAATTTACGGTCTTCCAAAGCAAGTTGCCTGGATTCGGTCTGAAAAAAATTAATCGTTTTGTGTCACAATAATTCCGTAACCTTAAGAAGGGAAAAAAGTCTCACTGTTAATGTTTCAAAGCGTTCCTACAATATAATCAGATGGGTGAAAACTATACTTTTCATGAGAAGAAGAAAAACTCATTTGGTGCCCAAACAACCCTGGTAGTGCCGATGGTTTTGGTAATTTATGAGCATGTTATATTTAACGATTGGTTTATTGTTAAAAGCAAAATAAGTGCACATCTGGTGGTTGAAAATGAGGCCACGCATACGTAAATACCACTTTCTTCTTTGAATGAAAAACATTGAAAGGGACCATAGCGAAAATACGAAGTCTGAAGTCTGAAGTTTGAAGTCAGCGTTCAGACTCATATGTCAGAAGTACGAAGTCTGAAGTGTGAAATGTGAAGTCTGAAGTGTGTAGGCCTTCAGAGCCATAGTAGTTTTGTCAGAATCGAAGCACTCAAAACTTTCAACTGACAACAGATGGCTGAATTTGACAGGATTGCCAAAATAACTAAAAATTTCACCTTTTCGTTACCGAGTAGCGAAAATTACACTCGAAGGTTACAAATATACGTTTCCAAACTCTTAAAATTCAGAACTGACATTGAACGAGATGGTCAAGATCACCAAGGTACCTCTTATATAATGTGTTTTAGGAGAAAGGGGTCGAAAATAAGCTCAGAATCGCTCTATCTCTAACCGTTTTCGAGATAATGGTAACCTTCCGGGTTTTGACCTTGACCATGACCGAGAAGGTTAAGGTCACTGAGGTACCTCTTACGAAACGTCTTTTAGGCCAAAAGGGTAGGAAAAACTCAAAATAATCGCTCTATTTCTTACCGTACTTGAGATAATGGTTAATCATTCTCTAAAGCTTTTTGAT
Source organism: Protula sp. h YS-2021 (assembly GCA_949752745.1). Classification (NCBI taxonomy): domain Eukaryota; kingdom Metazoa; phylum Annelida; class Polychaeta; order Sabellida; family Serpulidae; genus Protula; species Protula sp. h YS-2021. The sequence goes on along the minus strand of OX457026.1, from coordinate 25,510,432 downwards.
ATGCAGAGGTCACTTGACCTTTGACCTTGACCCTGAATGTCGAGATTCCAATCGCGAATTTTTTCTGCACTGAACTCTCGAGACAATAAATGTTTACAAATATTTTGACCTCAAAGTATACCTTTGCCAAATGTCGTCTTCCTGGGTGACACCAGCTGGAAACCACTTTAAGGTAAATATATATATATATATATATATCTGTATATTTTATATATATTTTATATATATATATATATATATATATATATATATTCTTTAGCAAACTGAAACGCTGCAGTCAGTAGCACACACATGCTACAATCGCTCTCATTATGTATTGTTGGGCGATCAATATGACTATGCCGATGTCATGCCATGTGCCTTAACTGCCTAATCATCCTTATTATGGATTACAATAGTAAAATTTAAATATTCGTTTTTGCATATAAAATGCCAATGAATTTCTAATATAACTGAGGTAAGACTACTACATTTGGTCGCCGTAGACCTAGCCGTCTTAGAGGAGTTCAGGTGACAAGGTTATGGCGGAAAAAAGGAAACATACGGAAACACTTTACCGAATCGTACGAATCCAGTAAACTAGGGGACTGAAAATTCTCAAGTGTAAAAAGAAGGCCATCCGAATAACATTCCAATCAAAACTGCGGCAGGCAACTCATCATGAAAGAAGGTTTTAAAATGCTGCATTTGGCCTGTTGTTGGCAAGTCAGCAAACAAGTTATTTTTCAAGTAAGAACAATGCAGTGAACACTCAAACAACATTAAGAACAATCCGATCAAAACAATGAAAGAGGTAGTTTGAAAAGTGGCTGCTCAAAAATTTAAATTTTTGCACTATTTGGTTAATTTTTGGTTTAAATTAAGTTCAGTCATGCAAACTTAAAAAGCAGTCCTGTCGAAAAGTTTGAGAAAAGAAGCATTTTGAAAATTGGCTACCAAAAACCTAATTAAAATATGCTCAGTTTAGCCAGTTTTGACTCAACTATTTAGGATACATAAATACAAAATTTCGATACAGAATTGTAGAACAATCATTTCCAAAATTTGTGATAAAACATTTACTGGATTTTAAGCACTTTTTGGCGGATTGCCATAACAAAATGAAAAAAAAAATTTTAACTACATTCATATAAAATTTGAAAGTATTTTGATCAAAATTATTTTGAAACTGGCTACCATTGTTACAATTTGGGGCAGATCACCAAGAAAAAGTAATTTCTTAAAGAAGGATCTTAGATTAAGGAGCGTTTTGAATCAATTTTAATTATGTATGTACGTGCACTTAGACTGAGCATTGTGGGACCGATCGGGTCCTTTCTTCAGCTACAAACTTGTCGGTCTTGTTTGGAAACCTTCTATTGACCTATCTTTCCATGATCGTGCTCATAACCTGGGTTTAGGCGCTAAAACCTGCGTTTTATTGGGCAAGGATAATGTTTCGAAAATGTTTCGGAAACCAGATAATGTTTCTTGGTTTTTCGATAATGTCTCGAAACATTCTCAAGTGTATCGAGCTTTACATTCAGATAATCTTCCCATAATCCTTTTCTGCGCACCTGCGCGCTATTATCGCCCAAAAGTGAAACAGTTTTGCTTTACTTACGTCGATTCAGAACTGACATATGACAACTTACAGTAGAAATACAACTATTGACAATAGCAATTCGCAATTTGGGTTGCTGTCTTCTACAGAGAAAAGCACCAACGCTCCGGCAGCCATTTTTATTTCGAAACATTATCTGAAGTGTTTTATTGGGACATTTTCGAAACATTATCTGGATTTATTATTTTTTTTCAGATACGTCCAATAAAACACGGTCAAAATAAAGAATTTCCAAAACTAGCTTGTTTATTGATGATGAACAAAACTAGCTTGACGTAATGATGAAATGATGACAGTGGCGCTACCTGTGGGATATGTACAGAAGGGGAGCGCCAAGAAACTGAAGAAATGTTTCATGAATGGGACACCTTCACTATGTTTAGGGTCATCCAGTTCTATGATTTCGCGGCTGAGAAAAGCTATGGCGGCGGATCGATCCACCGTAGCTATAAGTCATTTGTATGAACAAAAATTCCGTGTACACATGCACTTACTAAGGATGCTCCCACTGATGTTACAAGACGGATGAAATCTAGGAAATCGGTGATCCATAAAGGGATTACAAAGCAGAATGACAAAGGAAACGCATTAAATTCCACGAAATAGGAATACATTTCAGGTTGTACTAAAGTATTAGCCGATATACATGTTTTATCAAATTATTGAACTATATTTTTGCAACGGAGAATTTTTAGTTGTTGCCGGGGAAAACGATCTGTAAAGTATCGTCAGAGGTGTGTATCAAATATTTTAAAAATCAGGCTGAGAATCAAATATATTCTATAGATGCGCATATAAATTTCGTGTTTTAATCGAGGGTCTGTCTTGTCGCCAGTGTGAAGTGAATACCTTCTTCTGGCAAAGAGATGGATATTTCTCAAACATAATTTTAAAGGAACAAAATGGCGACACAAGACAGTGAAAATGACCCTGATACGTCATAACATAGTCAGCTAACAGAGATGGAAGAAAGTATGTCGGAGCAGGTAAGACTGGGCAAAACCAAAGTTGCCAAAAAACAAACAAACAAACAAAAACGGTCATTGTTTGTTGCCATGAGTATAGAATTTATTTTCAATCAACGTGAAATTAAAATTTATGAATGAAATTGACACAGATATGTAGTTATATCAAATAAAATAATATTTTCCTATTCAAAGACTTAAAGCTGTATTTAAAATATTTAAAATCTTGGCTTTGAGCATCTTTTTAATGTTGGAAGAAGAAAAAATAGTCGCTTCCACTTCCAGAAATTCATGTGACATCCATTTAAGTTTTCAAGCAAATACCTTTTTACATTTTTGGAGTTATGCTCAATAAAGTAAATACACAAACTATTGAAAATTAAATGAAATGCCCTTTGATAGGGATACAAAACGCCCATCGGCTGTGGTGGGGAGGAAGGGGGCGGGACTTGGCCCGAAACAGAGCGACTCCGGCTAAGTTTCTGAGCTTTCAAAGAATAATTCACACCCAGAAATTGCCCTTCTCAACCTTCTACGCCTTTGTAACAAACAATCCTGCTAGCAAAAAATCCATTCACCTCAGGAATAGCATTCTCAACTGCAAACGCATACTCGTGGGAAGGATATATGGGAGCGGCTGATTACCTTACGTGTCCACGAGGCTTTAAACAGACCCTTAAATGATGAGTGCTAGGGTAAGTTTAAAAAAACCCCTTTTCATCAAACGCAGAATGCAGTTTAGACAAAATCAGTTTGTTTGACACGCTGAGCACGGAATGAAAATTACTCCCACCCTTTGACAAAATCGTCATTCAGCAGAGTGTGCCCCCAAAGTACCCCCACTTTTTTTTTTTTTGAAAGGTAGCACATATGATACTAAGTCACACCCTAGAGGGGTACACTCCTGGAAGACAATCGCTGTTTTGATGTCTTTGGGAAAATTTAATATAATTACGGTACATTTATCTATATCTTTTCCTTGCCACATGGCTCAAAATGATATCCTTTTCCCACATATTTAAGACAGATTTCAGAACCTGCTTATGCAGTATTATTCAGGGCAAGGAAAATTAGCATATTTTTAATCTTTGCGGACTATTTTATGTGTGATAAGGCATTTCACGTAAGTGTTCTTTGTGATGATTCAAGCGCCATTTGAATGCAAATAGCCAATCTGCAATGACATGCGATTGGTTGTGACATGCATTTTACGCTCTGATACATCCGTGTTTATGTTTACAGTTGAGTACAGTTTGTTACGGCGGACCTTTGTGTACCTGCCCTGATTGCGAAAAATGCCTTGAACAAGAATTTTTATTAAAAAGACAAAAACATCCCAAAAATACAGAAAACGAGAAAAATACAGGGTATGGTGTTTATTTAATTTTTAAAATAGGGCATGTCTGGACAATTAGACAAGAAAACATGCAGCCTTGTGCATGATGCGTGACATTACATAAGGATTTCGTTGAAAATGAAAGACTGAAACAGCATTCGTTTTTAAACGTTCAATAGAGTTGAGAGTAGTGTAGAAAAAGGGGTTCTGGCTCACTTTGTGACGTCATACCCCCCTACCCCCCCACCCCCCACCCCCCCCCCACCCCCAGGGGTTCTGGCTCACTTTGTGACGTCATACCCCCCTACCCCCCTTACCCCCCACCCCCTACCCTCCCCTACCCCCCCATCTAGCCGGCAGTCGGGACAGACTCCCCTCTCCCCCCTCCCCCCTCCCCCCGGCGAGCAACATTCTGTCAAATCAGGAACATTCTGTCAAGTCAGCAACATTCTGTCAAGTCAGCAACATTCTGTCAAGTCAGCATAAGTTACACACCACAATTTGATCACATCAGAGTGGTATATAAGAGATGAGCTCAATCCAACAACAGTGACAGTCATATCAGTAAGTGGAACTCATTGCAACTTTGTAAACAAAAGTGAAAAACTTAGATAACTTTCGTTATACATGAAAATTTCACTGTTTGATTCAGGTTTATGTAAAGTTTTAACATAGTCATGGGCTACTTGCACCGACGGCTGTATGCATTTTTACCGCCATTTTAACTTAAAATTGCGATAACTTTCGTTATAGTTGACCGATTTGTATGAAAATTTCGCTGTTTGTTTCAGTTTTATATCTATTTTTAACATAGTCATGGACTATTTGCGCAGGTGGCTGTAATCATTTTACCGCCATTTTAACTTAAAATTATGATAACTTTCATTATAGTTGACTTGTTTACATGAAAATTTCACCATTTCATTACAGTGGTTCTTCACGGATGAATACCATTTGACTTCACCGCTAGATGTCTCTGCTGTATAACTCTACAACTGTAAGTGAGACATTCAAGCAACTATCTGCTGAATCAGCAATTTTAACAAGTTTTGAACAAATTACACACCATATTTTGATTACATCAAAGTGGTATAAATTCTGCTGAGTTAACACACCATCGAAGTGGTATAAAAGGAAGAGTGAAACGTGTATTTTTACCCATTTCAGTCCTAGCAACAGTAACAACAACAACGATGGCAACAGTCTACTGTCATGATTGTGATATAGCATTTCCATCTCTGGAATTGTTTGTGGCACATACATGCAAACCATCCAAGTTGAAACGTGCTCACGAAGAGCTTGTTGAGCACATTGAAGCTAAGAGACGAAAGACGGTACAAGATGGTATTGACAGACCTGATTCAGTCCTCTGCGGTGAATGCGTGAAAATATTTCCATCTTTGGATGCGTTTGAGACGCATGCATGTGTTGAGATGGTAAATGTGTCTCATGAAGAACAACCTACAAAGAAGCAAAAGACAGGACAAGTAGGGAGAGGCAGAAGAGTGAGCCTTGGTGAAAACGCGCAGGAAAGACGGTTTGAGCCTGAAGATGGATCAGATTTACTACTTGAAATGCGGCAACAAGAGAACCGGATTAAGAGACATTTGCTAGAAACGTTAAACCGTGGTATGAAATGGTATATTGTGGTGAATGCACGCTTCAAGAAACTGACGGCGAATGCAGAAGGTGTTATGGTAGAACAAGTGGATAATGCCTTCATCAGCAGTCCAACATATGTCGCATACAATCCAGCGGATATTGAGAAGGACTTGCCAGAAGCGTATAAAGAATTGTTTACCAAGTTTGATGAACATGAGCGACAAGGTTCTGGCTGGGTGTTGGATAACATACTGTATATTGAAGTGCATAGAGCTACCTCAGCACCTCTGGAAGCGAGTAGTTTTATCCCACTACCGAAGAAAGTGAAGAATACAAAGGCTGTATTAAATATTCAGAATAAAGACAACAAATGCTTCTTATGGCCTACCTTCATCCTTCAACAAACAACCCATACCGCTCGAATCAATACAAGGCATTTGAGAAGGAATTAGAGGTGGAAGGCATGACATTTCCCACACCGATTACAGACATTCCAAAATTTGAAAAGGAGAATGATGTGTCTATCAACGTGTTTGGATATGAACATGATGTAATTGTTCCGATACAACTGAGCCGAAACACCAGCGCGAGAGAAATCAACTTGCTTTTGATTAGCAATGACAAGAAAAGACATTACTGTCTCATCAAGAATTTCAGCAGACTTATGGCTTATCGATCAAAGCGTAAGGCTGCAGCATTTTATTGTTTCAACTGTCTTCACGGGTTTATACGACAAGATCTTTTAGACAAGCATCGTGAAGTGTGTGACAAGCAACGTTTATCATTTCCCAAGGAACCCTTCATCAAGTTCAAGAATGTAGCCAAACAACAGCGAGCACCGTTTGTCATTTATGCGGACTTTGACTGTTTCACGAAAAAGCAGGAAGGAGACAAGTATCAACATCATCGTCCAAACAGCTTTGCCCATGTGGTTGTGAGCCAATATGATACACGTGCCCCAGTCCCATATCGAGGAGATAATGCCGTGAAAGTCTTTTTAGACCATATGGTGAATGAGCGTGATTGTGTTGTGCATGGTTTACAACAGCCAAAGGAAATGGTCATGACTCGTGAAGACAAAGAGGATTTCAAGAACGCTGTTGATTGCTACATTTGTCATGAACCTCTAGGAGCAGATCGTGGGAGAGATCATTGTGCTCCATGCTTGTCACACACTTCACGACGCTTGCCTAAAAGATCTTGTCGTATAAACCCGTGAAGACAG